>VXBN01007468.1:76825-103618 GCA_013397395.1 Sinosuthora webbiana | reverse complement strand
GGGGGGGGGGGGGGAAAAATGGGATTTTTTCTCTAAAATGTGAGCCCAGCGCTGCTGAACGGCTGGAGTGCAGCTGGGAAATGGGGATTTCATGGTGGGTGCAGAATTCTCCAATTGCTGCCAGGTGATGTTTAAATGTTTCAGAATTCAGGGGTGGATAACTTATTTCTCTTGGTGGTTTGGAATTCTGGGAGCAGCAGCAGCAGCAGGTGGCTGAGGTTTTAAGTCAAGGTGGTGCTTAATTCGATATTACTGATTTATTTTCGGGTAAAATCTCTCCGTGAGTGGCTGAATTTGGGATTTTTTTTTTTTTTTTGTTCTAAACAACAGAAAACAAGTGGTTGGTGTGCCCTGCAAGGGATTCCCAGATTTGTTCCCCCTGGGGTTTAGAATTTTAAACTCAAACCTCTTCTTCTGATAGTAAAATTTTTTCTTAAACTCACTAAAAAAAAAGAAAATAAGGGTTAAGTGCCTTTTCTTATGATATTAAAAGTGTTACTTAAACCCACTAAAAAGAAAATAAGAATGAAGTTTTATAGTTAAAGCCAATAAGAAAAAAAGAAAATAAGGATTGAGTACCTCTTCTTGTCATCTTAAAATTGTTATTTAAACTAATTTTAAAAAATTAGGTACTTCTTATGATATTGGAATTGTTACTTAAACCCACTAAAAAAAAATAGGAATGGAGTTTTATACTTAAACCCAATAAACAAAAGGAAAATAAGGATTGAGTACCTCTTCTTCTGATACTAAAAATTTTACTAAAACCCACTAAGAAGAAAAAAACAATTTGGTTTTAATACTATTTTTAGACAACCTGATGGGAATTAATTTGCTTTTTGTCGAGAGCAAACGATCTCAGCTGCGCTCTGCAAAATTTTGACGTGTTTCTAGAGAAAACTTCAACTTTTTGTTCATTTTTGGGGGGATCAAGCCACACTCACCCTTACTTAAGTCTGGCCCCTGGGTCATTATTTTTGATTATTTTTTTTTGGCACTTTCTGCTTTGAAGGCATTCCCCTAATGATATCCCCCCAGTAGTTTCCATTTGGCTTTAATAAGGAATTCATATTAATCATTAAAAAGGAGAAGGGGAGGAGGGGAGGAGGGAGAACGACATGATTCTTCAAGATAATCAAATATTGACAGGTTAGAAATAGCTTTGTGCCCGGCTCCATTGACAGAGGTGATGCGATATAAATATTTATTTCTTTTCTGTCACTCAGGGTAAATGCCACCAATTGATTCGGCATTGATAGAGTGTCAACAGTTCATAAGGAACGTTTGACTGGCTCCTGCGAGTCCCCTGCCCTGCAAAGTGGGATTTGCTGAATCTCCTCAATTGGCCGCCCCGATCAGGATTAATTGGGCTTTTTGGCTCTTAATAATTCACAAAAAAAAAAAGAAAACCCGCCCTGGTTTCATCCCCAGCCAGGTGGGAACGTGGGGTGCTTTGTTCGCTGCTCCTCGCTTGGATGGTTTTTTTTTTTGTGGGTTCCCCTGAATTTTGGGAGGCCAATCCCGAGTTGGGGGGGGTTGTAGGTTTTAATATCCTTTTGTTTTATCTCCTTTTACGATGGAGAATCCAGGTTTTCCCAGGGAAATGAATGAATCACCCCCGTGGGGTTTTTTTGGCGTCTTTATTTGAGCCACTAAATCACGTTTTATCTCCCCATCAGTTGGTGATCTTCCTTCCACCCCAGCGTTCCTGGTTTTCCCTGGAATTCTGGGTGCCCTTTGTGCTGGGCAAAACCTCAGAGGGTGGAGCTGCTCCTGTCCCTGTTTTTTAGGGAATGATGTGGAGAAAATATTCCCTTTTCCCAGTGGGCACCAAGCAGGAGGAAAGGGAATGTTCTTGGTGTCCCCAGTTCTGCTCAATTTGTTGTTCGTAATTTGAGTCACCTCCAAAAAAATCTTTTTTTTTCCCCCACCAAGCAGCAAAAATCCAAATTTCTCCATGGGTTTGAGGGTTCATTGGATTTCTCTCCCAAGTTCTTGGTTCAGGAGGACGTTTTTGGGAGTGCAGGAGATATTTGTTGTTACCTCCAAGACTGGAGGATTCAGATCCTCCAGCTTGGAAGAGCAAAACTCCTTAAAATTACCGAGTCTGCAGCCTGAGGGAAATGATTTTTTATTTCAGGGATCCACTGTAAATTCTTTTCATATTTTAAATCCCCTTCATGAGCAATTGTCCCTCATGAGGGACAATTTCCCACCTTTTTATTTGCATTTTCTGATGGATACAATGAGCAAAGGAGCTTTCAATGATGAAATAAATGTTGATTTTCATCAACCTTGGTGTTGGAATGGGCCCTCCTAAGGAACCTGGCCCAGCTTTAATTACAAATAAGTAATAAAATAATAAAAATAATCACCTTCTGCTTTGAGTTGTCTCAACTCAGCTTTCCCCATCCCCGTGTAGCAATTCCACATTTTTTTTTGTACAGATAGCAAAAGGGAGAAAAAAAAAAAACCCCATCAATTTTGGATTAATCATTTCTGTCCTTGCAGCTTCTTTAAAATCAATAAAATATTTCATTTTCTGGTCGTTAGAAATGCTGAGTATTGACTCTTTGGGACGTTGGAGCTTGTTACCATCGCTTGTGTTAATACACAAAAATGACATCTTTTAAGCAGCCAGGCCGAGCCACGTGAAATATTTTAACTTGGTGTCCCATAAAATAGAAGTAATTACTGAGAATTAATTATTGTTTCCTAGGAAAAGAACTTTTCCAAGCAGGATTTGCCCAAACGTTTTCTACTTTGAATGATCGAGCAATTTGGGGGATCTTTCTGGAAAAGAAAATTGCTTTCAGCCCAGAATGAGTTCTGCTTAAAATATTTATTTTAAATAAATAAATTATTTTTTTTCTGTTTATAACATTTTATTTTAAAATAATTTTATTTGCAAAAATGCCTTTAGTGGGATTTTTTTAATTTGTGCAAGATCAGAATAACTCTGCTTGTCCAGGAGAAGGTTGACCTGTGATTTTATATTTGAGTTGATTCTTGGGCAATGTGTTAAGCTGTTGTAAAATCCATATTTTAAAAAATAAGAAATGCCAAATTCAGGAATTTCCAGCGTGCAGGGGCTTTTTATTTCAGCTGCTGCTGAAATTTCTGAGTTGTCCCAGCGAGCAGAAAGATTGAAGCAAAGAATCCCTTGCCTACTTCAAGAAAAAATCACTTTTATTGCAGTTCCAGCCTGTTTTCTCTTTAAAATATGTCCTTTAAATGAAAAAAAAAATATATATAAAAATTGAGTTTTGCAGCACAGCCCCACTGACAGAGCTGCCACTCGCTCAATTCGGCTCAATTCTGCCGATCCCAGAATAAATCCTGAACTTTTCCAGCTGCCGGGATCGTTCCCGTTCACCTCCAACTTTGGCTCTGCTGCCGCGCTGCTCCGGAGCCCCTTTTTTCCTCTCAGCATCAGTGCCCTGACCCTCTTGAGCTATATTATATCATTCCATTTTGACACCTTTTATCAAACTTTAATGAAATGACCCAGGCAAACAAATTGTCATTAAACTTTCCATCACTTTGTCCCTTGGTATCGTCTTTTATAAATTGGACAGCAAATGTTGTATTGATCTTCTCGTTCTTGCAGCTGAACTTGAAATGACCCAGACTGCTTGTTGTTTATGGCCTGGAGTTGCTTTTCCTTGACATTTCCATCCCCAGGATGACATCTCTTTTGTTTTTCTTTCTTTCTTGTGGAGATGAATGAACAAGACATTCGATACCGAGACATCCTCGGCCACGGCAACGGCGGCACCGTCTACAAGTGAGTGTGAGGTGTGGGTAGTGGGGGGAGGAATTTCACTGGAAATCTGTCCCAAAAAAAAATTCAAATTTCCCAGCGTTTTTGGTGCTGGGGTATAGGTGGGCCCTTGCTGCTCTGCAAGAGAAAAAAATATAATATAAACTTTTAAACGGTTCAGGGGTATTTTATTCTGGTTTTAAGGCAGTTTTTGGATCTTTTCTGGGTGTAACAAGTCGAGGGTTTTCACAGGTGAGGTTTGGGATGTCCTTGGAGCGTCATGGGTTGGCCTCCAGGATTTGGAATTCCTGCTGCCTCACCTGGGGTGTGGTGACACCACATCTGCCCTTCTCTGTCCCTTCAGGACCCCTCACCCCCTTTTTGCTGCCTCTCCCTCCCAGCCTCATAAACTCCCCCAAATTTTTGGCATTGAAGCTCCTGCCCTGCAGCCAGGATTAATTTTAATGTTGTGAAAATTAAAGCAGCACGGATCAGACTTTTCCTCCTCCTTATGCACGGTGCAAAGTTTAAACCACAGAATGTAATATCTGGGACTTAATAGTCTGCAGTGGGGTATGAAAAATATTCCAGTGGGAATTAAGAAATCCATACTTTGGCAGAAAGCCCTGAGGGAGTAATAAAGGTTTCCTCCAGAGAGCTATTTACCATATACAGTAACCCAGCATCCCATTAGGGTTTTGTTTATACCTTAGACATTTTCACATTGATATTAACATTTCATTTTTTTTTTTTCCCCTAAAATGTTTTTAAAGCCACGGTGCATTTAGTTTAGTTTCTAATTGGCTGCCAGCATTCCAAAACAGCTCCTCCTGGCAGAAGGTTTGGTGGGAAGGGACTTCCAGAGCTTCCAAGGAGGAAATGCAAGTCTTGGGATGGACTCTTAAAATCAGGTTGGCCTCAGGGGTGGAAGGTGGTTCAGAAATCTCATGGATGTTTTCTTGGGGGAGGATATTCCTACAACTCGAGGAAATGGTGTTGTTTTCTGATTTTACTGTAGATGTGAGAGGGAATGTTGAGCTTTAGAGCTCAGGCAGTGAGTTGTTGGTGTCAGGTGAAGAGGCAGAGAGGCTTCCTCAGGGAATTTGGATAAAAGGGGGTGTAAAGATGGATGTTCCTTGTTGGACACCATCCTGAAGGTGTGGAGCTGGGATCCCCTGCCTGGAGTAGGGACTGTGGAGAGGGAAAATCCTGACCTGGAAAGGAGGAGCCCCCTCCTGTGTCAGGGAAGTGTTTATGGTTTTATCCTGTTCTTATTTAAAGTCAGCAGCTGCAGTGACATCAGAGTTTCTCCAGTGCAGGAGTCACTGGAGCCTTTTCCAGGCAATGGGCACTGGGTTTATGGATGTTTTACACGTTGTCATGGAATCCTCGAATGGTTTGGGCTGGGAGGGAATTTAGTTTGTCCCATTGCACCCCTTCCATGGGCAGGGACACCTTCCACCATCCCAGGCTGCTCCAGGCCTTGTCCAGCCTGGCCTTGGACATTCCAGGGATCCAGGGGCAGCCACAGCTTCTCTGGGAATTCCATCCCAGCCCTTCCCCACCCTCCCAGCCAGGAATTCCTTCCCAGTATCTCTCTAAATCTCCCCTTTTCCACTCTGAAGCCATTCCCTGTGTCCTGTCCCTCCATCCCTTGTCCCCAGCCCCTCTCCAGCTCTCCTGGAGCCCCTTCAGGCCCTGGAAGATTCTCCCTGGATCCTTCCCCTCTCCAGGAGAACATTCCCAGCTCTCCCAGCCCAGCTCCATCCCTGTGCCACAACCTCCAACCTTGGAGCAAAACCCCCCCCCTTCCCAAAAAGTTCCCAGTTCTCCCTGTCCGCTCCCCAGCAGCGGAAATCAGGAATTCCAGCCGGAATCCTCGCAGGTGTCTGCAGCGGCCCAGCCACGGAGAGCAGCCCAAAGCTATTTGATTCCAGTAAATCAATGGGCATTTGTCAGGTGAAATGAATTGCAGAGGTTGGGCCGTTTCCCTCTCCGGCCTGTGGGGCCCTTGGCTCGGGGAGGAGAGGCCGTGTGGGGATCGATGTGCAGCTGAGCCACCAGCCTGGCTACACCCTCCTTTTTATCTTTTTGTTACCCTTACCTTGTGGTGGTTTTTTTTTTTTTTTTTATCAATTTGAATTCCCCAGCCTCTTTATCCTAACTGATACCCGTTTTATCCTAACCCATATCCATTATGGCAATGAAACATTCTACATGTGACAGCACGTCGCAGGTCGCTGAGCAAAAAAGAATTTTCCAGCCTCTTTTGTTTTTCTTGTTTTTTTGTTTTTTTTTCCATGGGAATGAAGCACTATTGGAATAGTTTATTGAGATTGAAGTATTGATCACTCCTCCTCCCTTTCCCCTGGCTGGAGGTGGGCTTGTTCTCTTTGGGAAGACTATGTTTAGTTAGAGAATGGATTTCATTTATTTTGGGTTCTTTACAGCTGCAAGTGGTTTATGGCTCGGAGAAGAGGTGTCTTAGCTTTATTTTTATGACAGTATAATTATACTTTAGAAATACACTTGATTACTGTGTGGAGCAAAATTGTTCCACTATATTGGCTCGGCCAATATTGCTATACAAACAACTTTTCAGTCAATTGAGCCTGGTAAAAAAAAAAAATCAATACTTTATAGCAATATTTCTAGGGAGAACTTGCTGAATCTAAATGTTTTTTGTTTGTTTTTTTTTTCTCCTGTTCTAAAAAGAAGGGATTTTATAGTTCTTTGACATCTTATTCTGCCCCTACCTTTTGATCCTCTGTTTGCTTAATTAAGGAACGATAAAAATCCTCCTGTTAGATACGGCAAAACCAGTTAATTAGCTTTGCTTTCTTGGTTGCTTGCATGTTCAAAAATATGTGAGAAAATATAAAACAAGCCCAAAGTGTGTGTTGAACGTTCCAGCAGAAAGCAGGAATTCTTCCAGTGGTGCTCAGCAAGCAGAGTGGGCCCTGTTTTGGGTCAGGATTGTCAAGAAAAGGATAAAATCTGCTGTGACAAAGCACCTGAGTGTGCTCCCCTGCTGTTTGCCAGGTGCTCTGGGTGGGGTGTGATTTTTCTTCTGATTTCCACTCTCCATGGAGTATTTTAAGTCCAATTTTATGCATTTTTTTAAAACTCAGCTGCCCAATTGTTTTATGCTTTTGGGGTGGAGAACGCACAATTTAAGCTCTTCCCAAACATCTGTGTGGGGAAGATTTGTTTAAATTGGGTTTTTTTTGGGGGAACAAATCCCTCACTGGTCAGTCCAGAAGAAATCTGAAGGATCTGCTTTGTGCTGCACCTTCGGGCTCCATCCGTGGCTGCAGAGACTTCTCTGAGGAGATCTTTCCTTAGGTGAAGGATTTCCTTTGGAATGTCTGGATGTGCTTTGCCCAGGAGCAGCTTCATGAAATTATTTACACCTCAAATCATTCATTTTTGTATATTTTAAACCTAAATATTACAAAGAAGAAGTGTTTGTCTCTGGCAAATAATTGCCCTGTCTCACATGACGTGTGTAAAGCTTCACTATTTCCTTTTCACAGAAGCAAAATGAAGGGTTTATCCTTATTTTATTCTTAAAATCTGTTTTTTAGGGTTTTTTGGGGTTTTTTTTTGTTTTTCAAGGAGAAGTGAGATGTCCTAAGCTCAGTTTAGGGCATGGCAGAGCCTCCTGGGATTTATTTTACAGTGAGGTTTTTATAACTCCGTGGGTTCTGTCGGAGTCTCCAGCAGCAGGAGCATAAAGGAAAAACAACCATAAAGCCCCCAGTGATGCCCTCATTAATTTGGGAGTTACCAGGATCTGCGAGAGAGAGAGGGAAGGAATTGGGAACATCAGTTCCCATTCTGTGAAATGGGAGAGCAGAAGGCTTCACTTGGAAGTTGAGTAATTGGGAGAGAAGTGGCTGTGGATGATGTCCCTGCCCCGAAGGATTGGAGAGCCTGGGGAACAGGGGGGAAATGAGGGAGCTTAATTTGCCTGAGCAATTTCCTGCAGCAATTCTGCAGTTGGGTTGAACGTTGCAGCATCTGCCCTTCCCCTCATTGCCTGTCTCAGGCAGCCTTGGGGTGCCCCATTAGCACATTCTGTGGGAAATGTGGGGGGACAGCTGGGGTCTGCCCTGGGACAGAGCTGAGGGTCCTCTGGCCCTGCTGGGGCCAGACTGGGGGAGTTTTGTGGGAAGGGAGGTGGAGGGGAGGCAGCTCCACGTGCTGGGATGGGGGAACTGGAGTTTGGTGTTGCCTTTGGGCTGAGCAAGGCTGGATTCTCCTGGTTTGTGCCAGAGCTTCTGGGGCAGGGCAGGGGAGGTGCCAGGAAGGAGCTCTGGAGTCTCAGTTTGTTCTCAGAGCACCTCAGGGGTTGTGGGGATGCAGCCCAAGCCTTGGCAGAGCTGTTCTCTCCTCTGGTCATTTGTTGCTGGTTTTCCATGTGAATGTCACAGAATCCTGGGATGGTTTGGGTTGGAAGGGACCTTAAAGTTCATCCCATTTCAACTGCTGCCATGGTCAGTCACCTTCCACTATCCCAGGCTGCTCCAAACCTCACCCAGCCTGGCCTTGGGCACTGCCAGGGATCCAGGGGCAGACACAGCTTCTCTGGGAATTCCATCCCAGCCCCTTCTCACCCTCCAGGCAGGAATTCCTTCCCAATATCCCATCTAAATATCCCCTTTTCCACTCTGAAGCCATTCCCTGTGTCCTGTCCCTCCATCCCTTGTCCCCAGCCCCTCTCCAGCTCTCCTGCAGCCCCTCCAGGCCCTGGAAGATTCTCCAAGGTCTCCCTGCATCCTTCTCTCCTCCAGCACACGTGTAACACAAGAACTAGCATTTGCCTCTTTAAAATACTTGAATTCACAGATTACTTTGGCCCTTTGGCAGAGGTAGATGGAGACAGAGGTGGAATCACTTTCCCAAGGCAGCACAGAAGTGACAGAAGCAGGAATGGAGCTGCAGATCCCCAGGGAAGGTTCTCCCAACCTTCTCTCCACATGCTTGGAGATGCTTGTGCCATCCTGGAGCTCAGGGGAGGATCACAGGGACATTCAGTGACTCGTTTGGCATTCAGACACATCTTTGACCCTTTGAAGTCTTAAAATGGCACCTCCCTTGATTCCTGTGGAGGCTTTTCCCTTCATTTCCTTTCCTGTGCGTTCGTTTTCTGCTTCTCTTGTTGGGTGTTATTTTTAGTCCCCCTGAAAGCCTTGGAACAGCAATAGCTGGCTGAGGGAGGGATGCCCCGCTGGATTTTTACCTATTTTATCTAATTTTACCTCTCTAATTCCGGTGTGGTTTAAACAAGACTGACCAGTGCTCGCTGGGCACTCGCTGCCCGTGACCCTGTAAAATCCGTTCTGCCCAAAAGTGCATAAAATGAAGATAAAGCAGCTCCTTGGAGCCTGACAAAACCCTTCCCTCTGCAGAGTGGGAGCTGCAGTGAAAGTAAATAAATGAATGGACAGCAATCACAGCCTAGTTGATGAAACTGTTCAATTAAAGCACAGGCATTTACATGGTGTAATTTCCCTAAATTGCCAATGAGCCCCTTTAGACACAACCAGTGTTCAAATTGATTTCGGCATTGATTTTGGCTGAAGCTGATAAATTTCTGCTTGTTAGTTAAAGTAATTTTGCAGAAGACTTTGTGGTGCAGTATTGAAGTGTTCATTTAGCTGATGGTTAAAAGAGGAGTTATTTACAGAGGGTTCTACTGTTGGGCTGAGATGGGACAATTCCCCCGGTCATCTTTTTACTTTTAATTTTTAAGCTTCAGTATCCAATCAATACGTTGCTGAGACTGATTAAAATGTATCCAGCCAGCTGCCTGTGGCTGTTTAATTAGAAACTGGATGATTCTTAAATTAAAGTTGTTTTGTTGGTGTTGGATGTCCACGGCTGGGAAGATGAAGCGAGCAGAACGTGGGAGTTGGTGCTTGTTAGCAGTGAGTGAGCTGGGGTGAGAGCCCAGGGCCTGCCCACCCTCCCAGGCAGGAATTTCTCCCCAAAACCCCATCCAGCCCTGCCCTCAGGCAGTGGGGAGCCATTCCCTGTGTCCTGTCCCTCCATCCCTTGTCCCCAGTCCCTCTCCAGCTCTCCTGGAGCCCCTTTAGGCTCTGGAAAGGTCTCTGAGCTCTCTCTGGATCTTTCTCTTCTCCAGGCTGAACAAGCCCCTCATGTTGGCATCTAAATTCCTGCCACTAAAGAAAGTGATGTAGGTTTTTTTTGGCTCACACTCTGTGGCTTCGTGTTTTTCTTCCCTAAAATTGTGATGGATTCACTCCAGGCTTTGTGCCACGTGGGATAACCGTGTGTCAGTCAGAGCTCCCACTGCTCCGCTGCCCTTTGTCCTTGCAGCAGTTAAAATCCAGCAGGTGAATTCATTCCTGGGGCTGCTCTGGGTGCTCTCCTGTGGCACTGGGTGACCTGGTGTGGCTGCTGGAGCTCCATCTTCATTCCAGATGTCTCTCAGGAGCAGGGACTGACCTGCAGTGGGATGGGCACTGATGCCTTGGGAAGGCTGAGCTGGGAACAGACTGGACAGAGCTGGAGAATAAAGTAGGAATTTATTGAAAGGCCTTTGAGGAGACACCCTGGGCAGGACAAGAGCCTGGCCAGGGCTACACCCAGGGTGGACCCAAAATGGACCCAAAATGGTCACAAAAATGCATGGCCAGTCACAAGATCTTACATTTTTTTAAGTTTTTGTCCATTTGCATCTTGGGTTTAATTATCCAATTCCAGCTTCAGGTTATGAAGTCCCATCCTCCCTGTCCCTCCCTCCAGCCCACCCTTGTTTGTGCTTTTGGGCCTGAGAGTTGTCCTTGGTGTGCAGCAGGACAAGGATTTGTTTTGTGTCCCTGCTGTGTGCAGAGCTGAGTGACACTGACTGTGAGCTCAGAGCTGCACCCCTGGGCAGCACAGAACCTGAAATACATGACAGCTCCAACTTCAGGCATCAGTACAAACCCCATTTCAGAGGGAGTGTTTGGCTGCAGGAGGGGAGGAAGGCTCCTTGCAGTGGTGACAGCTGGAGGAGGAGCAGGTTACAGCACACACAGGTGAGGGATCCTTCCTCCCTGAGCTGGGTGAAGTGAGGCATCACCCCTCACCATCTCCTTCCTGCAGCCTCTGCTGCCAACTGTGCTCTTTTTTCCCCAAGTTTGAACGTTCAGGCACCACTGTTTGCTGTTTGTTTGCCACTTCCCCAGCAAATCATTTTGCAATCAGCGCTCGAGCATCTGCGGTGGCATTTCGGGGAGGGGAGGTTGTGCTGTGAACCAGCACAGCCCCATAAAAAGCTCCTTTTTCCAACTGCTCTGCACTTTGGCTTCCCTGATTTAACAGCCACAGAGTCAGGCTAATGTGCCTGCTATTGCAGGAGGCAGCAACTGGCAAAGTGGTGATTTCCTAGACACAATTTGAATTTCTTTCTTTAGATGGCCGTGGCGGTACGTGACGCTCCTGTCGCTGCTCTGACCAGCAGCACGACAGGCAGGGGCAGCACCAGGCCAAAAAAAAATGAGGAAAAAAGGGGGAAAAAAACGAGCAAACGTTGGGTGATTTGCTGTGTGGAGTTTGCAGCTGGTGGCTGGCACGGTGTCCTGCGGGGCTGAGTTCCTTTTGCCTGACTCTGACACAGCTTTTTGCTCTTGGTTGTGTGTCCTAAATGCCCAGTTCGGCTCGTTGTGTGCCCTCACGTCTGAAGGTGCTGCTTTGCTGCAAGCACAGCTTCTCCTGGCTGCTTTTGAGCTCAGATGAGAAGCTTCAAGCTTTTCTTTTCTTTTCTTTTTATTTATTTTATTTTGGAAATCTCTGCCGTGGCCCCGGAGACCTTTGGTGCGTGGGTGAGCGGGTGTGGAGAGCTTTCCTCTGCAGCTCCTCCGTGTTGTGAGTAAACTCTGGGGAAACAGGACAACATTTTCCATCTCTTTTTGGAGGGAAATGATGTCTTGCTGTTTTTAACCAACGTGGGTGATGGATTCATCCCGAGGTGTGAAGGAAACGAGTTGGAGAAAGGAACCAAAATCTTCATTTCTGGTTTTACTCCGTGGCCTGAACCTTGGGAAGTTCAGGTGGACACCCAGGAGGAAGCTCTTGCCAAGTGCTGTTCAGGCAGGAATCTCCACCCTGGGGAGGAATTTCTCCCCAAGATCCCACCCTGTGGCAGTGGGAATGGACACCCTGTGTCCCATCCCTCCATCCCTTGTGGCACTGAGGTTTCCCTGGGCTGGAGAGGGGAGCCTTGCATCCCTGGATCCTGCAGCCCCGTCACTGCCGGCTCCCTCCGGCCCTTCATCATTTTGTCACATTTGCTGATGTTGGTGATATTTCTGACGGGCTCATTGGCACAGCAGACAGGTCATGGCTTTCCCTTGAATCCTTCAGGCTTGCCAAGGAGGAGCTTATTGATTAGAAATTGTTTCCGTGGTTATTGTGGGGGAAAAAAAAAAATGAAGGGATTTATCCTGGTGGCCGGAGGAGGCAGATCCTGGGCTGCTCCAGGCTCCTGTAGTGCCATTCTTATCGTGACAAAATAAATTTGGCTGAGATCACATTTCTTTGGAGATTTAACATAGCACTAAACTCATTTTCTAGTGTTTCTAGTTGCTGTGTTTGATGGGAGAAGCTGCTGGAAAAAAGCTCAGGGGTCTTTGCAAACTCAGCTCATTGTGGTGTCACTCACACGTGGGCAAAGGGTTTGCAATTAAAAAATTAGGGGAAAAAAATTGAAAATTGGTGTTTCCCCTGAGGTTGCCTGCAGGTTGCAACCTGTGGTTGGTTTCTTTGCTTGCCCTGGAAGGAATTATCTCCCAGCCACAGCATCCTGCAGCTCCCACTGGGATTTAGGGAAAATTCCTCACGGGGGAAGAGAGGCAATTGTTGGTTTGAGCAAACTGAAGGAGAGAGAAGTGTTTTGTTTGCCAGCTAAGCTATTTATTAAGACTTTATGAGCTCTTTATTAAGAATCTGCTGCATTTTCTCTCAGGTTGGGTTTGTTTTGAGTAGAAATTAATCATATTCAGTGTGTGAAGCTTTTAGCATTAAATATCAGGATGGGCAGTGGTTTCTTCCATGAAGAGCCCAAAGCACTGACGTTGCTCCTTGGATTTCTTTCCCTCAGGAAGAACCAATCAGGTCACATGGGTTTCTTTTCAGAAGTCTCCCTTTTTTTATCTTAAAACACAACCCAGCTGCTTCTGATGCTCCCAGTTTTTAATTTGCTTTCCTGTAGAAGCACAATTCCTGTCTGGGGTGGGAGGAGCAGAGATGCTGAGGAGCTGGCACATCCCCCAAAGCCCTATTCCAGTTTTCCCTGCTATTGATTTTGATTTTCTGGCACACCAGGGATGCTCTCTTTGCAGTCCATCACGAGTTTTTTCTGCCTTAGCTGGAGGGCTTTGCTCAAGCACAGTGCTTGCTCTCGCACCACCTCTCTCATTTCTTCCCCAAAATAACCCCAGATTTTGGGCACAGCACCCCTGAGGGACACTCAGAGTGGAGGAGACAAAGTTCTGCTGGAGGATTTGGCTCCTGTGGGGGCCCTTCAGGGCTTTTCAGTCTCTGGGGAATGTGGTTTATAGCCAAGGGTGATGAAATATATGAAATATCTGCCAGCCTTGCCTAGGAGCTGTTGGTTGTGATGGGTGGAGGGGCTTGGAGTGGTGGGTTCTGGTGGGAATGGGGAGGGAGAGAAGGAAATTTCTGTTCCCCAGGGGGAGTTTTCCAGGCTGGCATTGCTGGAGTCGCTGTCCTTTCCTTGGTGACGGTGTCAAACCAAGCTCTGTGTCACCAGGAGAACTTCCCACCAGGAGATGATCCCTGGGAATGTCCAAGGCCAGGCTGGAGCACCCTGGGACAGTGGGAATTGTCCCTGCCCATGGGAAGGGTGGAATGGGAAGGGATTTGAGGTCCCTTCCCACCCAATTCCAGGATTCTGTGTGTGCCTCCTGTGCCAGGAGATCCCCCAAATTCCAGCCCATCCCCTGGGCAGTGCTCAAAGCCATCCCTGGCACTGGGGAGTTGGGTTCAGCTGGTTTTTAGGAATTCTCCTGCCATCCTGGAAGGTTTTAGGTGCATTCCCTGAGACGTGCCAAGCTGCTGAGGAGCCTTTGGGATTTTGCTGCTTTTCTCTGCCTGGTTCTGCCATGATGGGTTTGGCTGCTTCACTTCTGGAGGTGCCACCAGAATCTGGGAGATGACCCCGGAGATGATTCTTGGAGTGGGAATGTTGGTTTAACCCCCTCACAGACACCCATGGATTGACTAAAATTCTGGTTTTCCTCGTGCTGTACTCGTTACCCTGCAGGATTTCTGTAGTTCATCCCTCAGAACCTGCATAGAGGGATTCAAATCAGGATTTTGCAGTGCTGCCCCCACCCAAAATGCCCAATTCCACCTTCCAGTCCCGCAGAACATCCAAGGATCAGCCCTTTTCCCCTCCCCGCTCCTGCAAGGGGTAATTACTGCAGCAGCTCCTAATTTGAAGCGTTGGCCGTTAATTAAAGCACGGCAGAGGTGTAGGGTTGTCTTTTGGTGTAACCAAAGCTCCCGTTGCAGCTCCATTAATCACTTTGCAGTCATTGTGCCCAGGGAAGGGCAGGACAACCGAGCCGCTGGATGAGCCCGGAGTAAACGGATTCCTGCCCCTCCTGGCATCCCAAAGGCCACGGCCCAGGGCTCCCTGCTCCTTTGTGATCCAACTCCCAGCCGTAATTAAATGTTAAATTGGTGCTGTCAGGGCCCCTGTAAACCAAACCAGGGATCTGCCCCCTGCTGGAACCCGAGCCCGAACTTCCACGGATGACTTGGCGAGCGTCATAATTAAATCATCGAGGCCTCGCCTTTTAATTCGCCGGGAAACGGGAGATGTGGAAAAAGGATCGGCTTTCCTGAGCAGCTGATTAACCTGCCCACTGTGCTCCCTGCTCACCAGCAGACGTGGGGCATCTTTCCCCAACTCTTCAGCCCTTATTCCTGCTCGTCTTGAGCCCTTTTTCCACTGGTGGTTCATCCCCAGAGCTCATGGATTCATGGATTCAGCTCTGTCAGAGTTCCCATGGATAATCTTATTTTCTACACTCTTTTTTTCCCCTCTGCCTTGTTAAACTCTGGTTTTTCCCCAATAAAATCTGGTTGCATAAATGTTCATCCATGAGTTACGAAATTAAGGTGAAATTTTTAGGAATTTCCAAGCCTTCATGAGAAATTAGGGGGGAGAAAGGATCAGCTTTCCTGAGCAGCTGATTAACCTGCCCACTGTGCTCCCTGCTCACCAGCAGACGTGGGGCATCTTTTCCCCAACTCTTCAGCCCTTATTCCTGCTCGTCTTGAGCCCTTTTCCCAGTGTTGGTTCATCCCCAGAGCTCATGGATTCAGTTCTGTCAGAGTTCCCATGGATAATCTCATTTTCTACACTCATTTTTTTCCCCTCTGCCTTGTTCAACTCTGGTTTTCCCCCCTAAAATCTGGTTGCATAAATGTTCATCCATGAGTTACGAAATTAAGGTGAAATTTTTAGGAATTTCCAAGCCTTCATGAGAAATTAGGGGGGAGAAAGGATCAGCTTTCCTGAGCAGCTGATTAACCTGCCCACTGTGCTCCCTGCTCACCAGCAGACGTGGGGCATCTTTTCCCCAACTCTTCAGCCCTTATTCCTGCTCGTCTTGAGCCCTTTTCCCAGTGTTGGTTCATCCCCAGAGCTCATGGATTCAGTTCTGTCAGAGTTCCCATGGATAATCTCATTTTCTACACTCATTTTTTTCCCCTCTGCCTTGTTCAACTCTGGTTTTCCCCCCTAAAATCTGGTTGCATAAATGTTCATCCATGAGTTACGAAATTAAGGGGAAATTTTTAGGAATTTCCAAGCCTTCATGAGAAATTAGGGAGGAGAAATGATCAGCTTTCCTGAGCAGCTGATTAACCTGCCCACTGTGGTCCTTATTAACCAACAGATGTGGAGCATCTTTTCCCAGCTCTACATCCCTAATTCCTGCTCGTCTTGAGCCCTTTTCCCAGTGTTGGTTCATCCCCAGAGCTCGTGGATTCAGTTCTGTCAGAGTTCCCGTGGATAATCTCATTTTCTACACTCATTTTTTCCCCTCTGCCTTATTTTTCCTCTAAAATTTTGTGCTATTTTGTTACATAAATGTTCATCTAAGAGTTGTTAAATTAAGGTGAAGTTTTTAGGAATTTCCAAGTCTTCATGAGAAATTAGGGAGGAGAAATGATCAGCTTTCCTGAGCAGCTGATTAACCTGCCCACTGTGGTCCTTATTAACCAGCAGATGTGGAGCATCTTTTCCCAGCTCTTCATCCCTTATTTCCCTGCTCATCTTAAATCCAGGATGTTTTCCCGGTGTTGGTTCATCCCCAGAGCTCGTGGATTCCGTTCTGTCAAAATTCCCGTGGATAATCTCATTTTCTACACTCATTTTTTCCTCTCTACCTTTTTTTCCCCCCTAAAATCTGGTGCCGCTCTGTTGCATAAATGTACATCCAAGAGTTACGAAATTGAGGTGAAATTTTTAGGAATTTCCAAGCCTTTTTGAGAAATTAGGGAGGAGAAATGATCAGCTTTCCTGAGCAGCTGATTAACCTGCCCACTGTGCTCCCTGTTCACCAACAGATGTGGAACATCTTTCTCAACCTCCTCATCCCTTATTTTCCTGCTCATCTTAAACCCAAGATGTTTTCCCAGTGTTGATTCATCCCCAGATCTCATGAATTCATGGATTCAGCTCCTGTTCTATCAAAATTCCCGTGGATAATCTCATTTTCTACACTGATTTTTTTTCCCCCTCTGCCTTGTTCAACTCTGAGTTCTTTCCCCTCTAAACTCTGGAGCCACTCTGTTGCATAAACCCTCATCCAAGAATTACTAAATGAAGTTTTTAGGAATTTCCAAGCCATTACCAGAAATCAGGGGAGCGCTCAGGGTTATAAATAAGATCAAACAACATTTTTTGCCCAGTCAGTGGGTGATTTTACATGCAAAAAAAAACCCCACAAAAACCAACTATTGAAGCTTTTCTCCTTCAGCAATAATTGCTGGAGGTACAGAGAGGTAAAATATTCGAATTCTTTAAAGTTAGTGCCACATCTCTGGCAGGGCTGCCATAAATCAGGGCCAGACAGTAAAACCAGTGAAGGGGAAAACCTTTAATGGTTTTGTTTTTATGCAAAAAAAAAAATTGGATTTTGTGGAGAGTTTTTTGTTTTTTTTTTAATCTCCCCCTTTATTTCCTCACGTGTTCGTGCTTAGAAAAATTCGAGTCATTGTTAAAAATACAATTAGGGGTGTTTCTCCTCAGAAATTAAAATAAATTGCTGTTGAAACACTCTGGGAAATTATTTTGGGTGCACGTGAACATCAGCAATAATTCTTTCCATCTTTCTGGGCACCCTCTAATCATAAAATAAATGCAGAAATTGAATTTTGCCGCTGTTTTCTGCGGGTCCTGAAGTTCTGAGAAAGAATTGGCCCCTAATCTGTTTTAATTCAGTTTAATTGGTGTCTCTGAAAACACCCACAGGACTGGCAGATTGGTGAGTTGATCCTGATTTTCCATGAAAATTCGGAATAATGCTGATAATCTTAATTAATTCCGTTGTAAGAAAGTGGGGAGATGGATAAATTCAAGGTGGGACTCAAAGATTTGAGGTTGGACTTAATTCTGGAGGTCTTTTCCCACCTAAATGATTCTGTTAAATTCCCATTTATATTTTATTTTCCTGCTGTATCAAAGCCTTCAATGTCTCTATTTTATATCAAAAATAAAGATGCAAACCCAGATAAATCAAAAATAGATTTTTGATCCCTTGTTTTTCCTCAGTTTTCCTTTAGAAATGCTGGATAAAATTGATTTTACATAAAATCTAGGAGGTAAAATTCATTTTCCTGTGAAATGAGTGTATTTCCCTTGCACATCCTCACAGAGGGGATTCGATATCATCTCAAATTATTCAATTTTTTTTTTTTTCCTCATTCAGGGCTTTCCATGTCAGAAGTGGAAAAATCCTGGCAGTGAAGGTAAGAAATTGCAGATATTTTCATTTTTTCCCACTTTTTCCTGCCCTTTGCTTTCTTTCCCTCTGATTTTTTGCTCTCAATTTGATTTATTGCATTAATTTATTCCCTTACAGAAAAATTATTTCTTTCTTTATTCATTTATTCATTTATTTACTTACAGGAAAAAAACTCAGCCTGATAATTTACTCATTCCCAATGAGCTCAGATTCCCAAAATTCAGGATTTTCCCACAGGGAATTGCCTGAAAATCCCCAAATTTTGGTATTTCCATGGATATTCCCAAGGGCTCCTTGTTTGGAGTTTTGTTTGTAGAATTTCGTGGTCAGAAAAATCCCAATTTTCTCTGAAATTCACTTAAAACTGGGATAAAATAATAACCAACAATGTGGCAGCTCTTGGATAAATTACAAGATTTAATTCTTGTAAATTAAAATTACAAGCTTAATTTCATTTGTTAATTAAATTAGGCTTGTAAACGAAATTATTAATAGTTCATCTGCCCAAAATATAAACCCAAAAATGTGATTTTTTCAATGTATCAGGTTTTTTCTCAATTTGACCAGTTTGTCAGAGTTGGAAAAACAAATTGTTGCATTCGTGCAATTCCAGTTAATAGTTGGTGATCTAAAAAAAAAGGCAAATTTTAAAATAAAATTTGTAATAACTGCTTAAAAATCTGGGAAAATAAATGGATTTTTTGTTATTTTTCCCATCTCATCTTTAAATTCTGGGATAATTGAGATAAACTGAAAGAACAGGAGAGGAGGAATGGTGGGAGCCGAGTGCTTAAAGCAGGATTGGAGTGAAACGAAATTTAAAAATAAAAAAATGACACAAGATTTCCATGAAATAATTTAAAAATAAAAGGTTGTACAAGATTTCGAGGAAATATTTCTATTTATTTGGTGAAATTTGTGTGGTTTGACTTCAGGTTTGGGGCTGCAGCTGTGTAGAATTTATTAAAAGGAATTTTTTTTGACCCAAGTTTGGGCTTTTCCTGAGGATCACAGAAATCCTTTCATCCCAGTTGAAAAAAGAAAAAAAATGCTTTTGATTTTCTTGTGAATTGCAGGGGAAGGAAATTTGAAATGGGTTTGAAACCTGTGGAAAACAGAGAAATAACATCCTGATTGTAGAAACTTGAAAAAGTTGGGGGAATATATTTTATTTCCTATTATAAGGGGGAAAAAAATCTTGAAATCTGAGCCCCAGACCTTCCCTGGAAAAGCAAAGTTCTGCTTTTTTAAAATTTTAATGATAATAAACAGAATTAATTGGACAAAATAACCCAAAACCTGTTGATTAAAACACTTTTAGCTGGTCAATAATCAACCCAGTGCTAATAATCCATAACAGAATCCCTCAGTGATGCACCAAATTCCTTATTTTATATATAATATAAATATGTTTTCATATTTTACAGAACCTTAACCTCCAGAGGGGTTATTTCCTTTTTCCAAAGTAACTTTTTCCTATTTAAATGGAAAAAATCCTCAAATTTGAGCCCCAGACCTTCCCTGGGAAAGCAGAGTTCTGCTTTTTTTAATTTTAATGATAATAAACAGAATTAATTGGACAAAATAACCCAAAACCTGTTGATTTACCTGTTGATTTACCCTAATTTACCACTTTCAACTGATANAAAATAACCCAAAACCTGTTGATTAAAACACTTTTAGCTGGTCAATAATCAACCCAGTGCTAATAATCCATAACAAAATCCCTCAGTGATGCACCAAATCCCATCTTTTACAGAACCTTAACCTCCAGAGGCTTTAATCCCTTTTTCTGAGTAACTTTTTTCCTATTTAAAGGGGGGAAAAACCAAGTGAAAACTGGCTTTTCCCCCTCCTCCCACTGCTTTTAGCTGGCATTCCCACAGATCATTGGATGATGAACCACCTGTGCAGTGCCCACAACACCCCAAATTTCCTCGGACAAAGAAATTTA
The DNA here is from genome assembly GCA_013397395.1 of Sinosuthora webbiana. Taxonomy (NCBI): domain Eukaryota; kingdom Metazoa; phylum Chordata; class Aves; order Passeriformes; family Sylviidae; genus Sinosuthora; species Sinosuthora webbiana. The sequence goes on along the minus strand of VXBN01007468.1, from coordinate 83,886 downwards.
AAGCAGGATATCAGAATTTGGAGCAGAATTTGATTTTTGCTCCGCTTCCCTTTGGTGCCCCCGCAGCCAGTGGGGAAAGTCACCGGTGACAGTGATGAACTGGTGCCTTTATTGTGGGTATTTTAGTGGCTCTCCCTGATGCCAGTGGAGCAGGGGGGTGGATTATATATAATTCAGTCACTGAGATGCTTTGGGTGGCAGCTGACAGCTCAGCCTCCTTTGGTTTGGGTAAAAACTTCTTTGGGAAGATGCTGCGTCATCAGGGAGGTCAGGGGATTTCCGTGGCGTTTAATTTTATTTTTTAAATTGCCTTTCTGGTCTAATATTTCATTATTTTACCCAGTTTTGATGCTGGATCCATCCCAGGTCCAACGCTCAGGTGAAATAATGGTTTGTGCTGGAAAGTTTTTTACAAAGGGGTTGATTTAGGGGAAAAAAAAATCCAGTTATTTAATGTTTCATCTCATTGTCTGAGCTGTGGAAATTTTGGATTCCCCATTCCTGGGATGTCCCAAGGCCAGGCTGGACAGGACTTAGAGCACCATGGATCAGTGGAATTTAAATCCCTTTCCCACCCCAAACCATTCCAGGATTTCAGGAATTTGCCTCCAAATCTTTATTCCCAGCTTCACCCTCAGCAGCAATGACTCTGAGGAGATTTTTTGAGTTCTTTTTTTTTTTGCTTTAACTCAGTTCCAGCCCTTGCTGGAAACTGTCACCTCATGAAACCCTGAAGTTGTTTGTTTTTTTTTCCCCATGAAAACAGGCTTGGAAATCTCCTACAAAAGGAGATGATAAATGCAGGTTAAGGTGGGATGTAAATATTTTTTTTTTCCCCCTCTTGCTGTGCTGTAAATAAATAAGGTTCCTCCAGCCTTGACATCGGGTGGGGTCACACCAGCCACACATTTCCAGGTGGAAGAAAAGAGTAAAATAATTCTGCAGAGAAGGTGAGGCTCTGAGCTCCCCTAATTCATTTTGGGGTGAAATAATCCTTGTGATTTCTCTGCCTGTGCCCTTCCCTTGGTGTCCTGACCACCTGGAAATGCAAAAAAACTCTGCTTATCCCAGGGTATTACCCTCCATATTAGGATTTTTATAATTAGTGTTAATACAAATGAGCCCCATCTCCTCATTCCAGGCCTGGTTTTTGGGATATTTTTGACCCTGAGGACAGAGAAATTCCTCTCTGTGATCAGAACTGAGATAAAATTTTAATTTTCCCCCACGGACAAGGTGGAATCCTGGTGCTGTTGAGTGAACACAACCTGGTGGGATCCCAGCAGATGAATTCCTGAGTTGTTTTTTTTTCTTTTTCCACGCCGGGGGGGGGAGAAAAAAAATGGAAGCGAATATCGTTGGCAAATGATTATTGATCTGGACAAGTGTGTTAAAGGCTTCTTGGCAGCCCTGTGTTCCACTTACAATTTAGTTCAGTGACAGCTTTTATAAATAACCCCCGAGCTGGCTCTGGGAAGAGGCAGGTTATTGGTTTTTTTCCCGGAGACACATTTTTTGGTGCCGTGTTTGGAAATGGGCTCCCCGTGTTCCGTTGTGTTCTGTCAGCGCTATTCCCCTGCAACGTTCCTTCTGCTGATCCTGAAAACTCGCTAAATTCAGCCTTAAAGTGTTAAATTGTCGTGTTAAATGAAATGAAGTCGGAGTGTTGGGGTTGGGGGGGGCAGGCTGAGCCTGGCTCAAAGGGCTTGGGCCCGGTTTGGTTGGTAAAGCAGGGCTGGATAAATGGGTTTTCGGGGAATTTTGGCGAAGGATTCCGCGTTAAATTTGATTTTTAAGGGGGTTGGCCCTGAAAATCCTGGAAATTGGTGACTCCGGGAAGTGCAGCCCACTTTGGTGCTGCTGAGGGGTTGGGATGGTGAGGAAAACTTCCCTCCTGTTGAAATATCCCTTCCACCTGTTCCTGTCTTTGTGGTTATCCCACAGCGATCATTGTGGCCGTGCATCCTCGGGATTTTTATTTTGATTTTCACTCCCCTTTTCCATGTGCATTTCTGTGTTTCAGGTCATACCCTTGGATATAACCCTGGAACTCCAGAAGCAGATCATGTCGGAGTTAGAAATCCTCTACAAGGTGTGTGGGATTTCACCCTTGGAATCCTTCTCGCTTCGATTTTCTTGGAGCAGATTTTAAAACAGGCCTCGTGGCTTTTTTTCTCTTTTTTTTTCTTGTTTTTTCTCTCTTTTCCCAGTGTGACTCCTCGTATATCATAGGATTTTATGGTGCTTTTTTTGTAGAAAACAGGATTTCACTGTGCACAGAGTTCATGGATGGTGAGTAGTGGATCCAGTTTGCTTTTGATTGCTAAGTAATTAAATGAGGATTTTTTTTTTTTGGAAAATGAAATGCTAAGAATTGAAAATGTGGAGTATTAATAATATTACAGGTAGTTAAAAAACAAAAAAAAACCAGAGCAGATTGGGATTGGAGCATATTCTGCATTTTTCCCTGGAAGTGGAACTTCCCCTTTACTTTTTATGGAAAATGTAAACAGAAGAGAAATAAAGGCAGCCTTAATTTGTGGGTTGATATCTGAGCCCTCCCGTGCAATCTGTCCTCGCTGACAAAACAGCTGTTCCTCCCTTGTAGTGTTTTGATAGCCAAAACAGCTTTTCCTTTCGAGAAATCTATTAACCCGATGTCCTGGGTGTTTGCAGTGGAAATGGTCTCTTAATTACCAGGCAAGGAGTTATTTTCCAGCCCAGCTGTTTCCCCAGCTCCAGTCCCCTCTCGTTCCTCCCCGCCCCAAAACCATCCCTGGCCCCACAGGCTGGAATTACAGAGCTGTCCCAGCACCTGCCTTTGGGAATTTTGGCTGTTCCTGGAGGAAAAGCAGGGAGAATCCCCTGGTGGCAGCACTTTGGGAGCTTTGCTGGCCTCTGGGAGGGGTTTTTTTTTTTTATTTTTGTGGCAGATGCTGTCCCTGCGTGTCTCGGGCTCTTCCCAACTTTCCCCGTGGAGCCAGAGCCTGCTCCTCCTACCAGGATTTCCTCAGGAACCAACATTTCATGGCCCTGCCAGGTTTTCCCACAAAGGTTCACTTCAGCTGGGTGGCAAGGTGTGAAAAGATCCCCCAAATAATTCACTTTGTGGCAGGGGGAAAAAAAAAAAAATCCCCCAAACTCATTCAACGTCATTGAGCAGCTTCTTCCTTTCTGATGGGTAAAGCCCTTCAGGGTTTATTTTGTTTTCTCCCTGTTAAAATCATGTTATTCCTGTTATTTCTCCCTTTTTTACACTTCCCCCTCCCTCCCAGTGATGGCTGCACCCTGTTTCCACTTTTTTCTCAGATTCTCTGGTAGAAAAAGTATTTTATTCAAGGTTTTATTAAAAAAATAAAAACCCAAAATGCACAAATTAAATTCTTCTTCCTTTCTGATAGGTAAAGCCTTTTAGGGTTTATGGTGCTGGTAGAAAACTCCCTGTTAAAATCATGTTATTCCTGTTATTTCTCCTTTTTTACACTTCCCCCCTCCCTCCCAGTGATGGCTGCACCCTGTTTCCACTTTTTTTCTCAGATTCTCTGGTAGAAAAAGTATTTTATTCAAGGTTTTATTTTTAAAAAATAAGTGATGTCAGGAGGAAGTGACTTTAATCATGGATATAAAGTGGTTATTTATATCCATTTAAATGGCCATTTATATCAATTCAAATGGCTTTTTATATCCATTTAATTGGATATTTATATCCATTTAATCATGGATATAAATCTATTGGATACCACAGAATGGTAGCACCAGCTTTTGGGGACAAGAGTCGGGATACTCTGAACCTTCAAATCTACTTTTTGGGATGATTTTGTTATCCCCAAGACATTTTTCCACACGGTTTGGAGTTCTCTATATTGATATTCCATGACTGGGAGGTTTTTGGGATACTTTGGACCTTGAAATCTGCTTTTTTGGGATGATTTTGTTATCCCCAAGACATTTTTCCACACGGTTTGGAGTTCTTTGTATTGATATTCCATGACTGGGAGGTTTTCTAACATTTCTTGAAATCTTTTGGGATGATTTTGTTATCCCCAAGACATTTTTCCACACGGTTTGAAGTTCTTTAATGATGATATTCTGTGACTGGGAGGTTTTGGGGATACTTTGGACCTCAAAATCTGTATTTTTGGGGATGATTTTGATATCCCCAAGACATTTTTCCACACAGTTTGGAGTTCTTTAATGATGATATCCTGTGACTGGGAGGTTTTTGGGACATTTTGTTGCTGCTGTTTTCTGAGCATTAACAAATCAGGAATGTGGTAAAAAAGACCCTTGAGCTCCATTCCTTGTGTTTAAGCAGAATTTTTATGGTTTTTAAGGTCAGTTATTTCTGACACAGCAATTGTTTTATCGTTGCTGGTGTTTTTTATTAATAACCAAAGCCTGGAAAACCTTTTGGGGTTTGAGATCTGGGGCAGAGTTTGATGTGGCTCGTGCTGTTTGTCCCTGCAGGGGGTTCTCTGGATGTTTACAGGAAAATTCCAGAACACGTCCTGGGAAGGATAGCGGTGGCTGTGAGTACTCTGATGGCTTTTGTCTTAACTTTTTTTGATTTGGGGTGTGAAAAAATCTGATTTGGGTGGGATTTGGGGCAGCTCCAGGATCTGTGTGAGGGGAGGATCCTTCCCTTCTCCTTTTTTTGGTTGTGGGTGTGAAAAATCTGTGATTTGAGTGGGGGAACTCCAGGATCTGTGTGAGGAGAGGATCTTTCTCCTTTTTTTGATTGTGGGTGTGGAAAAATCTGGGATTTGGGTGGGATTTGGGGTATTGGGGCAGCTCCAGGGTCTGTGTGAGGGGAAGATCCTTCCTCTCTCCTGCTCCTCCAGACCATCCCCTGTGCTCAGGGGCTCTGGGATTTTAGGGATTCCAAATTTCCTTTGGAATATCCAACACAACCTCTGGAGGTCCATGGAGTGCTGGCAGGGATGGGAATTCTCTCCTGAGAGGAAAAGCTGGGATTGTCCAGCCTGGAGAGGAGAAGGATCCAAGGAGAGCTCAGAGCTCCTGCCAGGACCTAAAGGGGCTCCAGGAGAGCGGGAGAGGGACTGGGGACAAGGGACAGGACACAGGGAATGGCTTCAGAGTGGAAAAGAGGAGATTTGGATGGATATTGGGAAGGAATTCCTGGCTGGGAGGGTGGGGAGGGGCTGGGCTGGAATTCCCAGATTTGCTGTGGCTGCCCCTGGATCCCTGGAATGTCCAAGGCCAGGCTGGAGCCACCTGGGACAGTGGAAGGTGTCCCTGCCATGGCAGGAGGTGACACTGGATGGGCTTTAAGGTCCCTCCCAACCCAAACCATTCCAGGATTCTGTTACACCAATCTGTGTGAAAGGATGGGAGAAATTGAGTGGGTAAGGGAAAGAAAAAAGAATTTGCTGGAAGTCTGTGTGGTCACATCCCTTCCTATCAGCATTTCTTCCCATCAGGATGGGGCAGTGCTTTTAATCACCTTTATTTATTTCAGTACTTATTTAATCAGCCTTTAGGCCTTTCTGCTCTCTGTGGTTCCTTCAGGAGGTGATTTAGGGGATCCTTTGTCTCTGAGCTTGTGATTTCCATTCTGACTCTCCTTATTTCCACCCTGACTGTCCTTGTCCTGCCCAGAGGGACCCCCTTGGTTTTCCTTGCCACCTTGGAGCATTAAGTTGGTTCCTGGCCCCAAAAAGCAGTGGCAGAACAGATTTTCTGTGTTCTCCTCGAGGCTGGTGAGGAGGATGAAGTTTTTTCCCTTGGCACAGGCTGGTCTCTCACCTTTTCCACACCTGAGCAGCCCCAGGGAAGGGTTAATTGGGGTCATTTTTGGGGCTGTCAGAAGAACCCTCAGATCTCCTGGGTTTGGCCTGGAGGTGTTGACACTGAGATCCTTAAAGCTCATCCTTTAAGGCTCTGCAGCCTTCAGCTGTTAAAAATTCCCTGGGCCACGATTGAAAACTCAAATTACAGACCAACAGAAAAATGTAAAAGTTTTTTTTTTTTTTAAAAAAATCCATCTTTCCCCCACAGCTGAACACGGGGTAACGACCAATGTCTCACCAGGGAGGGAGGAACTGCACAAACAATTGCCAAACACGAGGAACACTTTGCTAACTGGAGCAGTTGAAAGCATAACCAAGTTATTCTATCATGTGCCATTTAATTAAGTGCTGCCTCTTCACGTTCATTATACATCAAGCTGACAATTGGAAATCCTTTAATCCGACGGGCAGGCAGCTATTTAGTCCGTGCTCATTGTAATTCACAGCTCTGCTCTCCTCTTAATTCGTGTGGCCTGCCCAGGGTGATGAACATCCATCCCTCTCTCTGATGCTGCTTCCTCTGAGCAGCTTCAGAGCTGCTCGTTATGTACCTGGCAGCTCCTCCTGGAATCTGAGAGGGTTTTTTAGAGGGGAAACCTTTTATCTGCTCTCCCCTCTGCAGCCCTGAGCGGGGAGTTGCTCACAGTATTCTCGTTTTCCCGGTGGTGGTGGTGGTGAGGGTGGTTTGGTAATCCTGGGGTGGGATTCCAGCGTTCCCTCAGCTGCTGGTTCCTTCTCCTTTTCCTCCTCTCACTCCTGGTGTGGGTTTCAGCCATCCCCACCTTGGTTTTGGCTCTTCCCCCCCTTGGCATTCCACAGGTGTTCTCCTCAATTTCCCTCTTATTCCTGGTGCTGCTGCTCCAGCCCCATCTTTTCTTGGATATTTTATTTACTTCCTGCTTGTGAACCTGACTCCCTGACATGGGTATTTCACAAGTTATGTATTTCCTGTTTGTGTTCCTGACTCCCTGACATAGATATTTCACTTTTCCTGGATATTTTCTTCTCTGTTTGTGATCCTGACTCCCTCACGTGGATATTTCACTTTTCCTGGTTATTTTATTTATTTCCTACCTGTGTTCCTGATTCCCTGACATGGATATTTCACTTTTCCTAATTATTTTATTTATTTCCTGCTTGTGATCCTGACTCCCTGACATGGATATTTCACTTTTCCTGGATATTTTATTCTCTGTTTGTGATCCTGACTCCCTGACATGGATATTTCCCTTTTCCTGGATATTTTATTTA
>VXBN01007468.1:63494-76692 GCA_013397395.1 Sinosuthora webbiana | reverse complement strand
TCACATGGATATTTCACTTTTCCCAGTTATTTTATTTATTTCCTGCCTGTGTTCCTGACTCCCTGCCGTGGATATTTCACTTTTCCCGGTTATTTTATTTATTTCCTGCCTGTGTTCCTGACTCCCTGCCGTGGATATTTCCCTTTTCCTGGGTGTTTTGTTTCCTGCTCTCAGAGCAGAAGGTGAGCACTGAGGCTGAACCAGCAGCTCCCCTGCTCTGGTGCTGATTTTTGGCGCAGCGGAAACGTTGGAAGGAGGCAGCAGAAGCCTTTTGTTTTCCCTGGAATTCCTCCCTGGCCCAGGAATGGCTCCTTTGAGCCTCCCCAAGCTGTGTCTGAGGTGGCAGCAGAGCCTTTTTTGGGGAGATTACACCCCAATCCCCCCTGAGCTCCTTGGGATTACCCAAATCCTGGGATTGCTGCAGGAGAGGGCCAGAACAAAAGCTGCAGCTCACACAGATGGATTTTGTAGACAAAACCTGCAGCTCCCATATTTTTTTTTTCCCCCCAATCTGGTTTATTTTTCCCTTCCCCGTGTCCAGAGTCATTTGTCTTTTATTCTCCCAAGACTTGTCCAGTGCATGAATCCATGGAAGCTGCTCCATAAAACGTGTGACCCGCACATCTGTTCCTTGGAATTCGTTCTGTCTGTGGGAGTCTGGAGGTGAAACCATTTCCAGAGGGGGTGGATGCAGCACATCCAGGCATTCCCTGCATCCCAGCTCTCCTCTGGCTCCAGCTTTTGGGATTTCTGGGGTTGGGATCACCGATCGGGGGGGGCTTTCCCAACCTAAATGGGCACCTCTGGGTTTGTCTTTGTCGTCATCTGCCCTCTCAGCCAGATTTGTCATGGATGTGGAGCTGCTGGAGCAGTTCCAGAGAGGCCCCAGAGCTGCTCCAAGGGCTGGAGCCAGGCTGGGAACGTTCACCTGGAGCAGGGAGGGATCCAGGGAATCCTCAGAGCTCCTCCCAGGGCCTGAAGGGGCTCCAGGAGAGCTGGAGAGGGGCTGGGGACACGGGATGGAGGGACAGGACACAGGGAATGGATTCCTGTCCAACATAGCCTTGGACATTCCAGGGATCCAGGGGCAGCCACAGCTTCTCTGGGAATTCCAGCCCAGCCCCTCCCCACCCTCCCAGCCAGGAATTCCTTCCCAGTCTCCCTGCTTCTGGCAGTGGGAAGCCATTCCCTGTGTCCTGTCCCTCATCCCTTGGGAATTGTCTCTCTGCAGTTTTGTTTTTGGTTCCTTCAGGCCCTGGAAGGCCACAGTTGGGTCACCAATTCCCAATTCTCTCAGCCTTTCCCACTGGAGATGTGGAGGGATCTCTGCCTTCACCCTGAAATCCATCCCTCACTGATGTGAGGCACCATCAGCGAGGAGAGGAAACCCCTCAAAATCTCTCTTCCTCCCTCCTGGTTTTTATTCCCGTGGCGCGTTTTTTGAAGGCAGAGCAGATTTTGGGGCGCCGTGCCCCCTCCTGCCACGGTGCTGCTCCGTCCTCAGCTGGCCTGGGGGGGGCTGTCAAGCCCCTCTGTGCCCTGGTTTTCCCTCTTCCCACATTTGTTTTCCCCTTCCCACATTTGTTTTCCCCTCCATTCCTGCGGCAGTGACATTGTGCTCCGCGCTCCGAGCGCCGCCGTTGATTGAAGTCCTCCCTGAAAGGATGTGCACTTGAACTGTCAGCACAGGCACTGATTGACAGCAGGTGGAGGCACTTTTTGTGTCAAGGCTTTGTCAAGGCATTGTTGTAAAAAATAAAAAAACAAAATAAAAAAAAACAAAACAAACCTCCTTCGCTGAACGCCAATAATTCCTGCTCCGGCTTCTCCCGTCGAAAGGTTCTCCCTGCCAGTTTTTTTTTTAGAGTGGTATTTAATGCTGGAGAGTCCTTCCCTCGTAGGCAAATGTAAGGGGAGGGAATAACGAGGTGAGTCCGTTTTGGGGGGGCAGATTTACAGCTCAGGATAAAGGGGAAAAACTCCTTTTTTTTGTTCCTTTGTACACCCAGAGGACGTGAAGGGAGAGTTTGGTTAATGCCGTGGCTTCCCTCGCTGCTCACCCAGCACATGTTCCATAATAAAGGTGTTTAATGACTCACAGCTGTTGATTTGTTTCATAAGAAATCTTGGATTTTTATTTTAAATACCTGCCTTAAACTAAATAATTTCCTATGGTTTTTAAGGATTTTTCAATAGTCTAAATACGTTTTTAAGGATCAAAGAGTTTCCTGTTCTGAAAATTCCTTTTGGCCACTGGAGGAAGCTTGAAATGTTGCGTCTCCTTGATTTATTTTTGCATTGATGCTTTATTATTTTAATCATTATTATTACTGTTATTTTTGTTATTATTATGTCAAAATGCTGTGGGTAGAATTTCCATTAGCTTTTCATGGAATCACAGAAGGATTAAGGCTGGGAAAAAAAAACCCTTTAAGATCATCAAATCTAAATTAAAAGGTTTGAGGTGAACAAGCCACGGCTCTGGGCAGGCAGAGTTTGATCAGAGCTTTTGTTAAAAGTAAAAACCATCTGAGGCCAGGAGCTGCTTGGGTTTGGAGTGAGTTGAAAGGAGGAATTGTCTCCTGGAACAATTTAATTTGGGATCCACCATCGTTATTTACTTTACGAAAAGATTCTGATTCCGCCAACATCGTTTTTCTTCCGGAACAAACGTTAAAATTTGAAGGAGTTTCCAATCCAAGAGGAAGGCAGGGAATCACTGTGCTCTCTGCTTTCACTCTGTATCATTTTTAGCACTTCTGCTCCACGACTGCAACGTAAATAATTTCATTTTGGGCTACTCAGAGCACAAAAAAACCCATAATTGTCTTGACTGCAGAACTCACCCAACTTGAGCAGCGTCAGAAATACTTCACAGGGCTGGAGATCCATGAGGAAAACGTCTGGAAATGGAATTAAATTTCATCTCAGGGGTGGAAAGGGTTTAAAAGAGGCAGCAGGGATGGGCTGGGAAGGGCAGCAGGGGTCGAAATGTGTTGGTTGAATTTTGTGCTGGAAGTTTGGGAGTTTGGCTTCAGCGGTTTTGGTGGTGGAAGGAGCAAATTCTGAAACCTGCCCAGGTTTAGGAGTTGTATATAATTCAGGACTTGTGTTTTAGGAGTTGTATTTAATTCAGGAATTGTATTTTCAGAGGGTTTCTTTGCTTTTAAGGAATTGTGGTTTAGGAGTTGTATTTCCTTTCAGGAATTGTATTTTTGGAGTTGTATTTAATTCAGGAATTGTGTTTTAGAAGTTGTATTTAATTCAGGCATTGTGTTTTAGGAGTTGCATTTATTTCCTTTCAGGAATTGTGTTTTAGGAGCTGTATTTCCTTTCAGGAATTGTATTTTTGGAGTTGTATTTAATTCAGGAATTGTGTTTTAGGAGTTGCATTTATTTCCTTTCAGGAATTGTGTTTTAGGAGCTGTAATTTCCCTGCTGTGAGATGTAGGATTTGTGTTTGGCCCGAAATGAGAGGAGAATGAGGGAATTTTGACAGTTCAGGAAGAAAAGTTCCAAGTTTGCAGTGAGTAAATAAAAGCCTGGCAAGTAAAGGAAAAGGCACAGGATGCAGGAAATGGAAAAAGGGGAAGGGAGGATGAAGTGGAAGAGGTTATAAAGAGAATTTCTGGTTTTCTGGCCTTTTCCAAGAGGACAGATCATTCCATCCTTTGGCCTTTGTGACTTTTAACACCCCAGCAAGGACAGGTGAATTAAAAATACCCTGGGATGCCTGAAGGGATTCAGTGTGAGCTCAGCTGACTTCACCTTCCAGGTCCTGGCAAAAAAAATTAATGTGTGTATTATTAATTTGTGTGTTAATAAAGAACCTGCTGCAGTTTTTTTAGCAGGGAGGGAGGTGGGATCTCCCTTTTTCATGGTCTGATCTCCCACCTCAGCTGAAATGTGGAATTTTTCCTACCAGGAATCCCTAAAATGTGATTTTTTTTTTTTTTTCCTCTTTTACCTAAAGGTTGTGAAAGGCCTGACCTATTTATGGAGCCTGAAGATTTTACACAGAGGTGAGTGGCAGATGTTCTCTGGTTTTGCAGTGAAATTTTAACAGCCCTTTCTGCCAAGACACTCCACCAAGCAAACATCTGCTGTGAGTCCAGTGGGGTAATGCAGGATGGATTTTACTCATTAACCTTGCACACTTTCTTGTAAAACATTTTTTTTTTATTGCTCTTTTATTGCCCTCCCATCCTCCCCTGGAAAGAAAAAGGACTGAAGAGAGAAAGGAATTTTTACGGGGATTTAGAAGCTTGGGGGGTGCAAACAGGTGGAAAAACCAGCGTGGAAATGAGATGTTTGGCTGGTGTTGGGAAGAGAAAATAGGCAAGGGATTTGCTTTTCCAGGGAAATTTCAGGAATCCAAGGAATTTTCAGAAATCTCATATGACAGCCATGAGTATTGCTGGAGGCTCAGATCTTTAAAAGTGCTCTACCATGGTCAGGGACACTTGAAGGCTTTAAACCTGCTTGGACATGAGTCAGGTTTGGGTTTTGCTGTTTATTCTCTTTCCTGCAGCTCATTTGGGGTGTTCTTGTTGAACTTCTCATTTATCCCTTGCTTTTATCCCTGTTAGATTTGGTTTGAAACGTGTCTGTTTGGACAAAATAATTCAGATCCACCAAAACTTAAAAAAAAAGTGGGAAATGCTGTTTAAAGAACAAGAGAAGCCCATTCCCCCTACACCAAACTTCCCAAAAAAATAGGAAAAAGAAAAAGAAAAAAAGGGGAAACTTATTCAATTTTTAGGGTTTCCAAGGTGTCTGGAAGGAGCTGCTCTGGTCCCTGATGTTGCTGTGTAACTCCCACATCTGTTCCCTCATCCTGGGGGCTGCACTAACCCAGGATTTTGATGAACAACCTTTGGTCCTCGCTGTGGTCTGAAGGAAAAGCTCAGAAACTGATTTTTCATCACTCCTCTGATTTTTTTTTTTTTCCTGGCCTTGCCCTGTTGCTGGATTGACCCGGGGGACACTGTGAGCATTCCAGGTCCAGCAGCTTTCCCCAAGAATCCTAACATTTCACCCATTTTTTAGGCTACAAAAAATTCCTGTCTCTTCAGAGCAGGGCCTTAGGGATGGGCTGGCAGGCAGGTGATCATTTCTCCTTCAGCTGTCTCCTGGTTTTTCCTCCTCAGAGGCAAAAGAAAGAATCTTGACTGCTGAATTCGTTGCTTCCTCACCCCGAGGGCAGAGCAGGAGAAAGTCAGGAATCTGCAGGGAAGGGGCTGGAGCAGTCCCAGGGCAGAGCTGGCTGCCCCGGGAGCAGGGGAATTAAAGCCCAGGCAAACAAAACAATGAGCGGGTCTTTCTGCCTCAGCTCAGACATCTCGGCAAATCTTACAGCTTCACTTCAAAACAAAGCTCACAGCTAATGAGGTGACAGCCGTGCATATTAATAAACCCCGAGCTGGAGTCATCGCACCCACTTCAAACATAAACATAAGATTAACACCTCCGCCGCTTCCTTGGAAGATGTGAGAATGTCCCAATGATAAGTGTGCTCTTTTTCCCCCCCCCACCCCGGAGGATAAGAAGTAGAAATGGAAGGGTAATGAGAAATTAACTTAGATTTAAAACAGAATTAGCAATTAAACAAGTCTAATCATGTACAAAGTCAAAGTTTGTCTAAAGGCAAACCGGGGAAATCTGTTAAGTTCAAGAATAAGTATAGACCCGTGCGCATTTCATCTGCTGTGCTCTGCTTTGTTCACACCTGCTTATTAAAGGGAGTGCAGGAAATCAATGTTACCCGCTTGTGTTTAATTGTACCGAGCTGGATTGCTGGGCTTGGCTCTGGGGCTGTTTATCTAGGTTATATAAATATATTTATTTCGTGGCTTGGGCACCTCAGTTTCCTGGTTAGGTTTTAAATTGAAGTTCTGGAAGTGTTGCTGGTTTGAAACGAGGGAGATTTGAGGATGTGCAGATCTGTGGCAGGAGGAGGTTTGGGCATCACTCAGACCATCTCCTTTTCCCCCCAGGAAATCAGAAAGCCAAGGGTGTTCCACTCCTCTTTGTTCTGGGACTTGTTCCCAGCTTCTCACCAGTGATTGTTTGCTGAGGATTTCACCAGAGATGTCCAGAGCTGCAGATTTGACTCTGTCCCCTCTCCTGTTTTTACCTCTGAAGGATATAACCAGCCTTAGGGCCACCTAATTCAGCACAGACACAAACCCAGGGGTGTTTGTGGATTTATCAGCCATGGCAGGGGGGGACAGAACGAGCTTTAGTGTCCCCTCCCACCTGAGCCATCCCAGGATTCTGTGTTTCCATACCTTTATTTATGTCTCTGTGTATAGATAAACACAGGCTTGCCCACTCACGGACCACTTAAGGCTTATTTAAAAAAAAAAAAAAAAAAAATTAATCCTGGCCTCTGCCAAACCACGCTGCTGCCTTCCTTGAACCTGGCCTGTTGCTGTTTGCTGTTTTTAAAAGCCAGGAGAAGTCAAGAGCCAGCTTTTAAAGCATCTCAGGGCTTTTTTTTTTTTTTTTTTTTTCTCTCCCTCACACAATCGTGAATCTGTTTGCTTTTCAATGCCACCAACGAGCGAAACGTTGGGGCGTTCAAAAAGCTGAACCTCTGATGGTTCTGTTTACTGGTGAGTGAGAGCTTGGAGGTCCTGTTTGTTTGTGGAGAGGTGAAACTACTCAGGCAGCTCCATCAGGAGGAGAACTTGTTCATCCTCTATAATGATGCTTCATAGAAATCATTTGTATTAAGCAAGCCCTGGTAATGGGAGCATAATGACCCCTTTTGGCTCTTGTTTAAATTCTTTCACTTCTCCACGCTAATATTAATCACAAGCAGATGGTGCAGAACATTATTTATGCACACTCGTTTTTCCCCAAACCCAAAAAGAAAGGAAAAAAAAAAATATATTTAACCCATTAGCTGGAGTGGGTGATGAGACCAAAAGGCTGGTTTGCTGATGAGCTGGTGTTCCTCCCCTGCTTTCAGCAGCAGATATTTTCTTTTGGAGGAAATGAGCACAGCCAGTGGAATGTAGAGCAAAGACTTGATTAAATTCCCTGATTCTGTGAATTCTCCTGGAAGGACATTTTGGTTTTGCTCTCACAGGGTTTGTTTGACTCCCCCTTGCTCTGTAGGGTCCCCAACCTCCCCTGCCCAGTTTTAATTTCATTCCTTTTAGGATTTTCACCTCTTTTCAGCTTTGTTTGTGAAAGGCTTTTAGGATCCTTTCTGTTACAGCTAAAAGCAGGGCTGGTTATGCTCAGTTTTCCCCTAAAAGTTGGGATCAGCTGGACATCCTGGAATATCAGCATTCCCTGTGTGCTGCAGCTCCTGGGGCTGGGCTCATTCCACCCCCAGCCAAGCCCAGCTCAGGGCTGGCTCCCTATTTTTAGGAAAAAGGTGAACCAGGATTATTCTGCACCTTGTTTAGGATTCAGGAAGGAGCCTCAGCCCGTCTGCTTGGATTTAGCAAAGTCACTCAGCTCCAGAGGAGGCAAAACTCCATCAAAAGTGCAGCACGTGGGCAGAATTCCTGAAGGGGGAGATCAGCAAACACAAACTGAGGCTCTGGATGCTGAGGATTGGGGATTTTTTTGGGGGGGAAGGAAATCACAGAATTCACAGAAATTACAGTACCAGCAGCGTTGATGCCTCACTTTAAAAGTACTGACCCACCTGGGGTGTGTGGGAACCGTCGAACGCTCTCCCATTTTTAAATCTGGATTTTTAGCTCCAATACAGGCGAGCGTTTAATCAGCTCCTTAATTGAGGTTCTCCATTTCTACATCGCAGAGCCAAATTAAGGCAGCTCCTGTGCCACCAGGAAACAGCTGCTAAAGCAAGGCAAACCTAATGATAAACAAAATTAGGTTCTTTTCTAGTTGGGTTTCATCCATCTGCCCCCAACCAGTGCTCACTTTTGCAGGAGGCGCCGATTCAAGCTGTTGCTTTTAATCCGTTTTGACAGAAGAAAGCGGTGATTAGGCAAAGCCAGGCTCTAATCTTCCCAGTGTTTAAGCCAGGCCATAACGTGCACGTTGTGCTCCCCCACTGGCATCCCTGGAACTGCAAAGATGTTCGATGTTTGCTGCACTAAAGCCAGGCTGGGTGTTGAGTTTATTGCCCTCTCTGATTTTACAGCAGCGCACCAGCTTCCTCTGGCATCAGGGGGACTCAGCATCAGGATATTTGCACTGATATTCTGGTTTTGGGATGGATATTGATGGTTGATTTGTGGGATTCCATCTTTTTTTCAGGCTGATTTTCCAGTTTGGTAAAATCTCTGTGAATTCCTGTCCATCAGTGCACATGCACTGGATGTTGAGTTCATGCCCATGCTGATTTTATTTTACAACAATGCACCAACTTCCATTGGCATCAAGGAGACAGCATCAGGATATTTGCACTGATATTCTGGTTTTGGGATGGATATTGATGGTTGATTTGTGGGATTCCATCTTTTTTTCAGGCTGATTTTCCAGTTTGGTAAAATCTCTGTGAATTCCTGTCCATCAGTGCACATGCACTGGATGTTGAGTTCATGCCCATGCTGATTTTATTTTACAACAATGCACCAACTTCCATTGGCATCAAGGAGACAGCATCAGGATATTTGCACTGATATTCTGGTTTTGGGATGGATATTGATGGTTGATTTGTGGGATTCCATCTTTTTTTCAGGCTGATTTTCCAGTTTGGTAAAATCCCTGTGAGTTCTGTTCCTTTCCATCAGTGCACTTGCACTGGATGTTGAGTTCATTCCCATGCTGATTTTATTTTACAACAATGCACCAACTTCCATTGGCATCAAGGAGTCAGCATCAGGATATTTGCACTGATACTCTGGTTTTGGGATGGATATTGATGGTTGATTTGTGGGATTCCATCTTTTTTTCAGGCTGATTTTCCAGTTTGGTAAAATCCCTGTGAGTTCTTTTCGTGTCCATCAGTGCACTTGGTGTGTGTTCCAGATTGGTGTCACCTGCAGGTTTAATAATGTGGGTTTTTAGTATTGTATAAATACCATCTGTGTAAATACCAGATAGTATCTGTATGGAGAGGATGTATTTTATATTTTTATATATATAGATGGAATTTCATCTGTGCTGCTGACTCACAAACCACTGCATTAGAAAGAGCTATTTGTGATATTTCCTACCCAAAGGCACCATGGCAGTGCTCCCTGGAGATCTGGGGCTGTCCTGCTCGCACGGGCCAGGAGCTGGATTTTGATGTGGCTCCCTTCCAATGGAGGACATCCTGTATTTCTGTATGAATGGTGTCTGTGTTATCCAGGATAATAATCCACTTTTTCCCCAAAAAACAGATGTGAAGCCATCCAACATGTTGGTGAACACCCGGGGCCAGGTGAAGCTCTGTGACTTTGGGGTCAGCACCCAGGTAAATTCCCCCCCTTTTTACATCTCACCCCATTCCCTTCCCGCTGTCAGAATCACCTGGCAGCCCCACAGCAAAGCCCTCTCTGCTGGGACAGCCCCTTTTCATTTTTAATCTCTTTCCCCTTCATCTCAATATGATTGTTCATTGTTTAACGACAGTAAAAACTGCTGATATTGTAATTACTACTTACGAATGGCAAACTTCATTGAAATGCAGCTTTGATCTGGGAGCCTTTTGCCCAGACAAAAGGGAGGGCAGAGCAAGAGACGTGTCTGGGGAGCCCAACTGGCCCACAATAAAAATTAATATTGGGAGCAACAATGGTGGTGGGCTTTGACAATGTGCAGCACAAATTTTAATTAATTTCCATTTTGGGCCTCCCTGGAGGACTTCTCTGCTAGTGACCCATGAGCTCGCCGTGCTGTTGATTTGAATTTCAGCACCTTTTCCCTCTCAGCCAAACACGAGGCCCAAAGAGAAGGTCAGCCTGGTATTATGGGCTGGCAGGCTCTGTTGTCCCCCCCAGTATTTAAGGGATGAATTGGGGGCTTTATCCACATCTGACTGCAAAATGAGCGCGCTCAATCCTTACTTCCTCCTCGTTCCCTTTTTTTATATGTCAGCCTGGTTTGGGGTACTAAAACGAAGGAAGCATCCTGCTTAAACACAATTGTTTAAGGTTATCTGCCATAAACTGTAATGCAGTGCTTGTTTAAATTGCAATCCTCTCGCTCCCCCAACCCGGGCGAGATTTTTAATCATTTTTAACGCCTTGGCGGAGAAATCCCTTCCCCTTCTTTTACATCATTTTTTCCTTGATTTATGGGCACGATGATTGTAGGTTAAATGAGGAATAATTGCCCATTTTATTCCCACATTATCTTTATATTGTTCTAACAGACTGTTTTGTCTGATAGCTGGTGAATTCCATAGCCAAGACGTATGTTGGAACAAATGCTTACATGGCGGTGAGTGGATTTATGTGCGGGGGGATGACGTGGAAACGGGAATTGTTTGTCCTCACTCTGGTTCTGTTTCGTGCAGGGTGTGTCCTGAATCAACCCTCAAAAGCTCTTCCCATCCCCTGTCTTCATTCCAGCTCTGCTTCTTGCTCAGAGGGAGGAGTAATATTGGAAAAGTGATTTTTTTTTAATATATTTTCGGTTCTTTTTGCTGCCCTGTGACAACCGGGAACAAAAAGAGCCAGTTGGACATTCCAAAAAACTCAGTTTTTCACTCACAGCTCGTGGCTCTCTGCAGATCTCTGACAGCCCCAAACCATCCACATTTTGGGAATGCTGGAGTTTAGGGAAGCATTTTGGCCTGTGCAGAGGTTGATGGGCATTCCTGAACAGCTTCCCATGGAAATCTGAAGCTAAAAACATTGGGATTAATAACATCAGGGCATTAAAGTGCAAGGTTTTTAGTTCAGAACGCAGGAAATCATCAGTAATTCACTTCTCTGTACAAATTTTGGTGAGTCTTGGTTAACACCAGACCACTTTTGTCCTGTTCCTGGACATTGAAACCCCTAAATTCCCTTTTTTTTAGATTTTTTAGATTTTTTTTCAGCTAAGGATGCACCATTTGGGGCAGGGTTCGGGTTCAGAGCTGCCAAGTGCCAGCCTGAGAGGGAACTGCACAAATCAAAGTGGATTTTCCATCAGATCCTTTGGATCCCTTTCAGTTCTCCATCTCAAACTCCACTGCCTCAGTTTTGAAAGCCCTTTATGAATTTTTCTTTTTTACATTCAAAAATTCTTTATAAACATCCAGATTGAAAATATTCAAAATACTCTCCTGCTGTTGATGAGAAGAGAAACGTTCTGCCGGTTTAAAATCAAAACACAAACAGCACAAAGTGGTTGGTGCTGGTGGTTTTTTTTTCCAACCTCAGAGAAATCCGTGACCTTTCGTCGCTTTCAGGGATTATTTTTTTTTTTCCCTGATTTTTCTTGTCAGGGTGCCCATTTATTTGCTTTTAAGTGCTTTTCCACTCGAGGTGTGCTTGATTGTGTGGCTTCTGAAAGGTTCGTGTCACCATCCTAGAAGGACTTGGGTTGTCCTGTGTCATCACAATACTCTGCAGAAAAATAGGGATTTAAAATAAAAAATACAAATTAGAAAAACAAAACTGGAACACAGAGATCCAGACAAAGAAACAGCTTCAAATTAATCAACTTTTCCAACTTGCTTCAAGCTGGTCTTAAGCAGGGCTGAGAATTAAATTGTATTATGCTTTGAGTACCCAAACCAAGATTACAGTTCTCTTTCCCGGGTGTACATTAAATAAATTTCCTTTTTTTTTTTTTTTTTTTTGGCCTTTCTGGATGAATGTGATGCCTCCAATCTCTTAATTGTGAAGCAGAAGTTTCAGCTCCAAATGTGCTCGATCTGATTTTTCTGTGGTCAGATCTCCCTTTGCTCCTTGATTGAGTCGTTTGTTGTCATTGAATTTCCAGGCAAGCCCTCCAAAAAAAAAAAAAAAAACAAATAATGAAGGTCATAAGCTTTGCTTCACCCACTTGGCAGACTGGCAGTGAATTTGAAACTCTTGAAAAAATTGAGGTTTTGTTTGAAAAAAAAAAGAAAAAGCTTTTTAATTTTTGGAGGGTTTTTTTGGAAAAAGCTTTTTGATTTTTTAGGAGGAAAAAAAAACAAACAAAAAAAGCTTTGTGATTGAGAAATTAAAATTTCCAACCAAAACGTGTTTTCTGTAAAATCATTTTATTAGCGCTTTATATAGAAAAAAAAAAAAAATTGGATGAAAAAATAATCAGTTTTAGAAATTTTAAGGGAAAATACTTCAGGTTGGGTATTTAGAGTGACCCATGTGTTCCACCCTTGCTGCACCTGTAATTCCTATTTTCCTCTTCTTTTAAATCCATCTTTTGTTTCAAAAGCTGATTTATTTGCCCTTATCTCCAGTGAACCCCACAATTCCTCACTAGAAGTTGCTGTTTAAAGCTTGAACTTAAAGAAAAAACAATTCAATGTGGCTCAATTTGAATCATAAATCTCATTTTGTGGCTCGGGGAGGGTCTGGAAAACGGGGTGGGTGTTTCCACCTTGCTGGGGCCGGGTTAGCACAGCCCATTTCACGTTAGAAAATCACTTTTGGCTGCACATTTGCACCTTTGTGGGGCATAAAGATATATCCCTGTAAAAAATACGTCAGGATAAAAATTTGGCAGCTTAAAAAAAACCACACCATGCTGTTGCAAACGTTTTTAAGGTTTGCTAACTTAGGTTAATTATACTCAATGAATTAAAAAATAAGATTTTCGGGTAATTCACAAATCTGGTCAAAGAGCTTGAAATCGTGGGGGATTTTTGGGGGGTTTTGGAAGGTTGAGGGAATTTTGAGGGGGAAAACCATTCCCATTTTTAGAGGGAGCAGCAACAGCAGCAGCATGGTTTTTATTTAACATTCACGCTGCTTTAAAAGCTCCCGACCTGGGAGCAGCAGCGCAGGGTGAACATCCCAAAAAACCTGCCACTAATTTGGGAGGTTTTGATTTCTCACCCAGGTCTCTGGATTATTAAAGGCTGCCAATCCCTTTGTAGGTGCCTGGGCCAGACAGGTGCATTAGCAGCACAGTGGGGAGAGGAGTCTCAGGGAGCTTTTTATTGTTGCATTTCGTGCTGTACTTGACCTTGGAAATGCTTAAATTGTAGCTTTCAAGTCAAAACCAGCAGATTTTTTTTTTTTTTTTTTACAGCACTCCGTTTCATGAGAGGCATTAAACCTGCTATTAATAGTTTGGAGCTGGGAGTTGGTTTTTTTTTTATTATTATTATTATTAT
>VXBN01007468.1:48856-63482 GCA_013397395.1 Sinosuthora webbiana | reverse complement strand
AAATAAAATAAAATAAAATAAAATAAAATAAAGTAAAATAAAATAAAATAAAATAAAATAAAATGAAATTGCCACCGTGTGGTGATTCTTTTGCCTTCAGTAACTTGGCTTTTTTAACTGTAGTTATTCCCCAGCCTCTGGACTCCTCCACCCAGGGAATTTTTTTTTATTTTCCTTGCTGTGGTTGCCTGGATTTGGGGAGGGAAGTGGAAAATGGGATTCTCTCGACTTGACCTTGTGCTTTGCTCAGGTGCACGAGCCCTGGGCTTTCTCCTTGCATTAAACAACCCAAACACAAATCCAAGGCCAACCCTTGCGAGGTGCACGGACACAGATTTTTCCTGGAGAATTCCTGAGTTTTTCCTGGGTTTTTAGTCTCTGCCAGGGAAGCTTTGAAGCATCTTGGAGGTTTTTTGGTGTCTCCGACTTCCCCAGGAGCATCTCTGATCTCAGGGAACGGCTGGAGCTGGGCCAGGCCAGGTTTAAGTTGGATTTTAGGAAAAGTTTCTTTCCCCAGAAGGTGTTGGGGCAGTGCCCAGGCTCCTCAGGGAGTGGAGAGTTTGGACAGGGTGGGATTTTGGGGTGTCTGTGCAGGGCCAGGAGCTGGAATTTGATCCTAGATCCCTCCCAACTCAGATTATTCCACAATCCTGTGATTTTTTTTTCCCCATTCCTGGCCCTGGAGCAGCTCTGGAGCAGGATCCCTGTTTGTCTGCAAAGCTCAGGAGTTGTTTTTCTCCTTTTCTTTTCACAGCCTGAGAGGATTTCAGGGGAGCAGTACGGGATTCACTCCGATGTCTGGAGCCTGGGGATTTCCTTCATGGAGGTATGCACAGAGCTCTCCTGTCACAGGCACTCCTAACATCAAAAATAGCATCCAAATATTTCAATTTCACCTCTGTTTAGTCTTTAAATTCCCCGTAGATTCATGTGCTTTTACCTGTTGCTGATTCTGGCTGTATTTAGAATGGGTTTGTTCATTTGAGGTGTTAAACAAAACTCCGTGTTTGGGTAGGAAGTGGGGCCCAGGGTGTGGAGGCTTTTTTTTCCTTTTCCCTTCCCTTTTCCTCTCCTTTTCTCTCCTCTCCTTTCCTCTTCTTTCCTTTTCTCTCCTTTTCTCTCCTCTTCTTTCCTTTTCTCTCCTTTTCTCTCCTTTTCTCTCCTTTTCTCTCCTTTTCTCTCCTTTCCTCTCTCTCTTTCCTCTCTTTCTTTCTTTTCTCCTGTTTTCCCTCCCATTAATGTGAAGCTGGACACACCTTTAAGTGAACTGTAACCAGTATTTTTAGCAGAAGATGAGGTAGAAGTTGAGCAGTCCCAGTGCTGCATCTTGGCAGATTTCACGTTTTGTAGCCCAAACCTGAACCATTTTTACAATAAATTCCTTGCCCCGAGCCCTTTTAACCAAAATGCCAAGTGGTGGGTGCTGAATCACTCGGGATTTTGGGAGAGCTACAGACCAAACTCAAACACTCCATAAATCATTCTAGCCAATAAAGGGCTGAGATTGCACTCCAGGAAGATTTTGTGGTGATAAAAAGAGTGATGTAAATGCAGGAGTTTATAAACAAAGCATTTCCCAGTTCCTTTTGCTGTGCCCCAGCAGTTCAGTGATCCACCACATCATATTTGGGGTTTATTTTAGGGTTGTTAGTGGATAACTTGGCTGCTCATCAGAATTTTATTGCTGAAACCCCTTTCCTTTGCATTTCCTCCTCTGGTTTTTACACCTTCCCAACTTTTTTTTTTTTCCTCCCTCCCTTCCCGAGGGATTTCTCCTGATCCAGATGTGCAGGACCCAGTTTGGGGCCGGGGTGCTTTGTTCATTGGTTTGGCAGCTGCTCCTCTGAGACCTCTCCCCACCAGCAGCAGCTTGATTGAAGTGCTCTGAGTGATGTTAAATGATGAAAACAAGGCCAGTGCCTTAGGAAAAAAAAAAAAAAAAAAGAAAAAGCCTCCAAAAAAGGTGACAAAGGTGCTCCAAGAGCCACACAAGGTCACTGTCATTAAAGTAACACCCTATTGACGTGGGGATTGGCAGTGGAGACGCTCTTGTCGCCGTTAAAAAGGGCAGCTGGTGTTTGCTGTGGGGTTTGAAATCCTCTGCACTCCAGCCTCACACCTCGGTGTGAGAAATGAGGGAATTTCTGGTGGGACGGAGTCGGCGGCGAGGGCTGCGCTGGTGTGTGAGGGTGGAAAACTGTCAGGAAATCTCCTCATTTTCTCTAATGCTCTTCTGAGCCCCTTAAAACCTCTGGAATTCCTGGGTGTGATGAGAAGTGGGAGGTGTTGTTTGGGAGGTTGAGGAAACTGACCCCCCAAAAAATTTTGATAGGAGAAAGGGGAAAGTCTCCTGCTTAAACTTTGAGGGATGGGGAGTGTTCACGTTCCCTTTGAGGCAAGAGGGGTCTGAGGGTGCTCAGTCCTCCCTTCAGAAATAAAAAAGACACTAAAATTAAATTAAAATATAAGAAAATTAGCTGTGCAGCTTAATAAATTAAAAATTAAATTTAAAACAGAATAAAATTAGATACACAGCTGTATCATCATCATTAATACCATATTATTACTAATACCATCATTATTATTATCCTTATTATCCTATTTTTGTTACTTCATTATTTTTTTGAGTTTGCTTTTCTCCCTTCAGGATTTTTTTTTTTTTTTTCTGAAGGCAATGGAATTTAATCCACAACCCGGAAAAACTGTTTAAAAGTGTTCCACCACAAACAGCCTGTGTGTTTCCGTGAGGTTTCCCCCGTGTTTTATTTAAGTGCTCTTGGCTTGACAAAGCAAGTTCAATTTAAACCCGTGCCACTGCTGTCACTACACTGAGCACTGTGTCAGCATTTTTCATTCCTCAGAGCTGTTTTTCCAGGGTGTAGAACTCAGTGATAACACACAGCCAGCCTGGGCTGGGGCTGGGTGAGCTCTGGAACCCATTCCCTCTCTCCAAGAGCCGTGTCCTGCACAAGGGAGGAGAAATTAAATTGCCCAATGTTTCTTGTTCCTCTCCAGTGTGACTCTGATCCTGCCTTCCCCTGGCTCTTATCCACAAGTGAGCTTTAAACCATCCAAGAGGGAGTAAAATCCATCTGGTTGGGGTTGGATAGCAGCATCAGGGCTGGCTTGGGTGGGTTTGGAGCAGCCTGGGGTAGGGGAAGGTTCCCTGCCCATGGGAAATGAGCTTTAAGGTCCTTCCCAATCCTCATCCTGGGATTCTGTGATATTTATCATTTTATCTCCAGGTAGAATTGGTGTTACATTTAAATTCAGGAAGTGAAAGCCGTTTGCTAATGCCCAAAACCAAGATAATTTTGGAGGTAGAAGCTCATGTGCTTGGCTTTTTGCTCCTCCTTCCTGGTCTCTGCTTTCCACTGTCCTCTGTGTTCCAGGTCTCTTTGGAAAATCAGATTTTCTTACAGAGATTATCCCTGTTGTCTCCCCCAGAGAAAAGCAGTTTGTGCAGTCAATTTTAATATTAGCTTAATATTAGTTCTTCAAACTCCCAGAGTGAGAGTTTTGAGTGTTGGGTGACCAGAGCCCTCAGTAGCTGTGTCACTGCAAGAGCTTTTCAAGGGTTCTTAGCAACCTCTTCAGAAGTCATCAGGCGTTTTCAGTCGGCTGTGTGCATTCCCAGGCACAGGCAGATCAGGAATTCCCCAACAAATGTGCCTCCCCTCGTTGCTTCGGGCACATCTCAGCATTGTCACAGTGCTGGGGCTCCCACTCTTCATCCCACTCGGCCTGGGGGCACAGAGGGAGCTGGAGAGGAGCTCACCCAGCCCACAGAGGGGAGAAGGATGAAGAGGAAAGCAGCTCTGCTAAAAGCACTTCAGTCTTGAGGATGTTTGCAGAAAACTGGTGTCAGGGCTCTGGTCGAGGAGGGGAGGTTGAAAATCTGGTGTCAGGGCTCTGGTTGGGGAGGGGAGGTCACAAATCTGGTGTCAGGGCTCTGGTTGAGGAGGGGAGGTTACAAAACTGGTGTCAGGACTCTGGTTGAGGAGGGGAGGTCACAAATCTGGTGTCAGGACTCTGGTCGAGGAGGGGAGGTCACAAATCTGGTGTCAGGACTCTGGTTGAGATGGGGAGGTTACAAATCTGGTGTCAGGGCTCTGGTTGAGATGGGGAGGTTACAAATCTGGTGTCAGGGCTCTGGTTGAGATGGGGAGGTTACAAATCTCCTCCTGAGGAGTGTAAAAGGTGGGATCAGTTACCTCTCATCAGCTTGGAAGTGAAAACGGTTCAAGGTGAGGGTTGTGAGGTGATCTGAGGGAGGTTCTGCAGGGTCTCACTGATCTGTGGGTGCTCCTTGATCAGTCACCCCCTTGTCTAACCCAGGGGGGCAGTTGGGGTGCTGAGGGACGGGGCTTGGTGGTGGCAATAGTTGGACTTGATGCTCTTCAAGGTCTTCTTCTCCAACATAAAAGATTCTGTGATTAGAGGTGGTAAAATAAAGATTTAAACCCCAAATCTTGGTGGTACAGCCCAATTTTTATAGGGTTCTGGAAAAAACAGCCTCAAGTTGTACCAGTGGGGGAGAAGTAACACATTCCCTTTAGGATTAAGGGAAACAAGGACATTAAAACCGCTTTTTGTTGTTGGTGTTATTGCAGCGAGCCTCACCTTGTTGCTGCCAGGTTTTAGGGACTGTCACAACGCTGTGATGCTGGTGACTCGGTGACAAGTCCTTGTGCTCAGCCAGGCACGAGGAGCTGTCACGTGCACAGCCCGGATCCTTCTTCTGCAGGAATATTTACGGACTCTCAGCCATTCCTTGCAGAACGATGCACTTCACAAACTCCTTCTTGGGGGGGGAAGAATTAAAAAAAAAACCAAAAAGCTGGCCTATATTTATATTATTTCTTCCCCCTGGAGCTATTTTTGGGGTGATTTCTCCCAGCACTTCCCTGTGATTCCTCTCCCATCACACACCGAGGAAGGTGGGGACAGACAATGTCCAGCCTGCTGCCGGCGGGATGGGGACGGGGGAGCGCAGGGAGCAGCGCCCGAGGGCTGGGTCATGAATTAATAATTGCTGTGTGCTGGGGGAGGCCCCTCGCACAGAGCCAGAGCCGGGGGAAGTTGCCTGGCAGAGCGCTATCAATCACTCAGTGACCAGAACTTCCAGTAATTAGTGTATTTTATGGGCCTGTGCTTCAGTGACTCGGAAGCACATATGCTCCACTCCCAGCTAAACTTAGCCCGGGTAATATTCCGGGATGATTTATCCGCCTGCTGCACTGGGATGTAACCCTGTATTAGGTGAAGATTGTGAACTAAGCTGCAATAAAGTGGAAGTTTAGGTACAGTTTGCACGGGTTGAGACCTCGGCGGGTCGTTGTCGCCCGGCAATTGCTCCTGGGCCGCCATGGGCAGGGAAATAAATAAAATAAATAATCCGGTTCTCCGCCCAGGCTGGGGGGACAATTGAGGGGTGACGTCAGCTGTTTGGGATGTGTGTTTTGTGTTTAAGGTTATTTGATGGATGTAACAGGGTATTTTATTGGTATTTTTTATGTATTTGTGAGGGTGGTGAGGCCCTGGCAATGAAGCTGTGGCTGCCCTTGGATCCCTGGGATGTCCCAGGCCAGGTTGGACGGGGCTTGGAGGAGCCTGGGATGGTGGAAGGTGTCCCTGCCCATGGTGGGATGGATTAGAGGGTCTTTAAAAGGTGCTTTCCCACCAAACCGTTCTATCACTCAATGTGTTGTTTCCTATTCTTACTCTGTAGTTGTTTCTACCTTTAAAGAGTCAAGAGTTGAGGGGGTTTCCCTGCCTTTTCCCATGATTGAATTGCCTGTGCTGGCAGATGAGCCCTCCCTCCAGCAGAGATGGAGAAGAGCAGGAGCTGAGCTGCATTTCCACCAGCACAGCCACGTTTAACCCATCTCTCCCTTTTTTATACCGGATTTAAACGGAGCAGGAAGCCTCTCTGCTCCAACAAGGAATCAAATTAACCCTCGTGGAGCATTTGTGGGGATTTTTCTCCTGACAATTTCCCTGCAGAGCCCTGGCCCACCTTTGTCCCTTTGGAAAAAGGCGTTTCCATCCCCGGCGTCACCTTTGAAGATGCAGCAGTAAAAGCCTGGCAATATCCAGGATTTGTGGCCAGGCAGAAACGTGCAATTTAACCCTGATTGTCTGCAGCCTTGAGCTGCCACTGCATTTGCTGTAGTTCATATTTAAAAGAAGTCAAAGTGAAACTAATTATCTTTAATTAAGGCGAATTAAGCTTTGATTTTTTAATATCTTTTTTTTTTAATGTCGGAGACGGAGCTGGAACTCATCTGCTCAAGCCAAGGAATGTCCCAAAGGTTATTAGGGCATTTTTCTGGTGGTGGTAATAACCTTCCCCCCCCCTTCCCAGCCCTGGCCACCACCAACAAATCTGTCACTTCATCCGTCTCCTTTGCCGCTCCTGCCCCTCCGCAGGGGTCGCAGATTCCACAAGTTATCAGCTAATGGCCTTATACATTAAAAATTGAAGCTTTCCTCACTCCCAGGCCTTGCAAGGCTTTGTTCTTAAGCCCCAGACACTTTGGAGTGCAGCTGCAAACTATAGGCAGAAGATTAAATTAATTTGTTACTTTTTTTTTTTTTTTTTTTCTTTTTTTTTTCTTTCTGTCGAGGCCCTGCATTACTAAATCCTGCACATTTAATTGAAACCCTACTTCAAGATGCTTTGTGTTTCCGTTCCTCTTTGTTGTCAGTTTAACCTCAGAAGCACTTTAACTCTGCTAAATTGCTGTTATATCCTTTTGGATTTTTTATTTCCTTTTTTAAAACCCAACCCTCTGCAATAAGAGGACAAGCGAAACCGATACTAGGAGGAGAAGAAAAAAAAAACCTTGGAGTAGTTTTTTTGAGGTATTTAATATTTATTAAGGTCCATACCCCGCAGAATTTCAGGTGATTCGAAGCCCATCCAGCTAGGAAATGTACAAACCGGCGTTGGAATGGAAATTCCACCTGGGGAATTCCGTGTTACCCGGTAGTCAATCCTGCTTCTTGAAAAGTTGGGAGAGCGGCGGCGGCGGCGGCTCCTCCAGAAAAAAAAAAACCGAGGGGTTTAACCGCGGCGCGCCATCTAAACGCAAAATCCCGGGGATGGAGATTTAATTGCGTGAGGATGTGCACGAGGTAATTAAGAACAAATTCTCCAACATTTCAGAGCGTAACGTCCTCCTCCGGCTCCGTCACTCGGCGATATTGCCGGCGCTTAGTTTCAATTTGCAGTTACGCCGAGGAACGTGGAACGCGCCTGAATGAGGGATGGAAGCAGCCCGTGCTCTCCCCGGCGTAACTGTAAATTAAAAAACAACTTGCACGACGTCCACGATAATCTAAGTGGGGGATTTTATTGCCTGAGTGTCCTAAAGAATGTGTTTTGAACTTGCTTCCCTCAGCCAGTTTGCAAGCAGGATCCAGGCAGAGCTGCTGCTGTCGTTTCGTTCCCAACGTGCAGCAGGCAAGGGAGAAGTGAGCTGGAGGATGTGGTTAGTAAGGGGTTGGTTTCTGGATTTCCCTTTTAATTTAAATTGAATTAAATTCCAGGAATTCCCTTTTGTTTTCTGGATTTTTTTCCCTTTGCCTTTTAATGGCAGATTGTGTTATTTTCAACAAGTGATTTGAATTTTGGGCGCGTTTAAGTGTGGCGGAGAGCAGGTTTTAGTTGCTTTCCAGCCCTGCTTTTGTGGTGTTTAGTCTAGAGGTTCTTCCTGACTCAACACTTGATAATTTGGATTTTTGATTTTTTTTTTTTTTTCAATCGAAATTTTTTGATGGTTTGGTAAAAGTCAGTGTATACACTCACCATTCTGCCATTGCAATTCACTGGGCTTTGGAAAATGAAGGTTTTTACAGTTCTTGTGTTGGAGAAGAGCTCAAGATCATCAAATCCAACCCTTAGGAAGGGATCCGTGGGGAAATGGGAACCAGCTCCCTGAATTTCAGGCATTCCCTCCTCGATATCCAGACATAAAACCCTCATCAGTTCCCAAACCCAACTAATTTCAATTGAAATATTTTATTTTTTTGTTAAAATACCTTAAAAGAGTTGCAAGTTCTGGAGTTTCATCCTTGAAACGCAGAGAAGTTTTGGACAACGTGTTAATTTGGTGGTTTTTGGTTTTTCCTGGGCTTGTTCCTTGTGACTTCCTTGAGACAAATGACAATTTGAAAATCCCTTTAGTGACTCTCTCTCGTCTGTTTGTTGTTTGGGCTTTATTTTTTTTATTTTTTTTAATCTTCCTTTAACTGTGACACTTCTTATAAATCTAAATCTACACCCAGAGGTCACTGGTTGGCTGAACTTCAACCGTTTTACTTAGTAAATTTAATTAAGAAAATACAGTGCAACTCATAAGCAAATGAGTTTTTTCCCCTAGTTTTAAACCAAACCACCCTCTCGAGTGCTGATTGCCTCGCTCGACCCCTGGTGATACAGAAACAGGCAAAATTAAAAAGGACATTAAAGCTTCATTAAATCTGAAACACATTTAGTACAGTGACATATCTGCGGGCTATTTCGGGGAAGATTGCAGACTCTTTGCTAAGTTTCTTAATTTATAATACCTTGACAATCTTGCAGGGGAGGGAGAGCGAGCAGATGGATGCAGCGGTGGTGCAGGGGATGCAGGAGCTGGCCCTGCCTGTGTTTGCTTCCCTGAGAGTCGTTTTCTTTTTAACCACCCCCGAAGAACTTGTTGCTGCTGCGTTTTGGGGTCTTTCAGGGCTCGTTTTTTCACCCTGTGCTGATGTTTGGCTCTTGCCTCAATTATTCTGCTGCTTTGGAAGCCCTGCTGAGGCCCGGAGTGGTCAGTGGGAATGGAAATGCTTTGGCTGGAGTCATCATCGAGGCACTGGTTGTTTTCCTTAAATAATGTTGGAAATAGTGTCTGCAGAGCGATGCTCCGTGCACAGAACCATCATGTGCTTGCTCTGTCTGGAGGTTTTCACTGCTCTTCAGTGGAAAACATCAGAACTTAAGGAAAACTGTTTATTTCTGGGTTTATTTCCAGGCTGGCACAGATCCTCAGTATCCCAGATGTCTGAGGCAGGGGACAGGAGGGTGGTGCTCCCAAAAGAGGAGGAAGAAGGTGGTATAAAGGATGTGTTTTGGTAGCCCCTGGTCCACAGCAGGAAGTGAAGGGTGTTTGTTTAACTCTGTAGCAGAATTTTAACTTGATGGTTAACTCTGAGCCTCACACTCACCATGGCAATGAGCCCAGTGACTTTCCTGAGGTGGGAACGATCAGGGAATTCCTGGAATGCTTTGGGGTGGAGGGGACCTTCAAGAAAATCTGGGCAGGGACACCTTCCACCATCCCAGGCTGCTCCAAGCCTCATCCAGCCTGGCCTTGGACATTCCAGGGATCCAAGAGCAGCCACAGCAAATCTGGGAATTCCAGCCCAGCCCCTCCCCACCCTCCCAGCCAGGAATTCCTTCCCAAAATCCCATCTAAATCTCCTCTTTTCCACTCTGAAGCCATTCCCTGTGTCCTGTCCCTCCATCCCGTGTCCCCAGTCCCTCTCCAGCTCTCCTTTAGGCCCTGCCAGGGGCTCTGAGGATCCTCTGGATCCTTCCCTTCTCCAGGTGAGCATTCCCAGCTCTCCCAGCCTGGCTCCAGGGGAATTCCAGCCCTTGGAGCAGCTCCTGGGCCTGCTCTGGACAAAAGTTTTGAAGTCAATACTGTGAAAGCTTCATTTAGCAGCAGCCCCCCACAGAAACGGTTTCATCTCTCTCACACCAATGCTCCGGGCCCCACTCTGGGTTTGTGATGTCTCCCCCGAGGATCTGGCAGAAGTTTTCTGGGTTTGCTGAGGCTCCCGGGCCAAAGGCTGAGCTCTGCTGGGGCTGGAGAGCAGCTGGAATTGCAGGGAGAGCCCCATCTCTGCCTCCTTCCCGAGCTGCTGGGGCTCAGGGGTGCTTGGGGCTCCTTCCCCACCTCCCTGCACCTCTGGCCGTGCCTCCTCCTTGTCCTCAGGAGAGTTCAGTGCTGCCACGGGCTGAAATTTCACCTTGGGCAGCTGCAATCTGGCCAGGTCAGGTGTCCCCAGCTCCAGGGCTCAGGTGTCAGTGCTGGGAGTGCTTTCCCCAGCCCTGCTGTGGGGTTTGTCCCTTGGTGTGGGTGGCACAGGGGCTCAGAGCCCTCAGCATTGCTGTTTGCTCAGGACACGTTATATTTGGTGGGAATACAATGAGTTTGTCCAGCTGGGAACTCCATGATTTCACTGCATCCATCACCCCTGTGCTGGGCCTTGCTCTCTGGAGTTGGTACCAGGAGGATTCTCAGAGGTTGTGTGGGGTGTAGGGGAAGCTCTTGTGGGACACACTCAGAAAGACAGGCTGGAGCTGCTCTGAGTGCCCTGGGTGAGCTCAGGGTGTGCCAGAGGAAGTGAAGTTTGGATTATCAGGGAGAATTCCTTCATGGAAAAGGGTTTCCAAGCTCTGGCACAGCTGGTGGACTCACATTCCTGCAGGGATTTAACAGCTCTGTGCATGTGGCACTTGGGGACGTGATCAGTGATGGCTTTGGACATGCTGGAGATGTTGGATTCCATGGTCTGAGGGGGCTTTTCCAAAAGATTCCACGATTCTAACCCCGAAAACCTTGGTGGACAAAACAGCTCCACACAGCTGAGTTCTGCTGGAATTGTTTCCAAGGTTCCCACCGAGTGGGAGAACCTGCCTAGCACAAAGAACTCCTCTTGGAATGTTTATTAGTTATGGCCAGTAGAGTATTTTTAGACAATATCCACAAAAATGTTGATTTGGGGATTACTCTGCAATGCCTGAATTGACTTATAACACAGCAGGGGCAGCAAAGGCAGTCAAATATCCTGGAAAAACAGATCCTGGAGGAAAGATGAGGCTTCTCTGTGGGTGCTGTGGGCCCTCTCCTCATCCCACTCAGCTTTGACACCAGCAGGGACACCAAGCTGAGCTCTGTAACCCAGATTTTACCCTGAGCCAGATAAGGGAGGACTTGGGGAGTTGAGAGCTGTCTGCTCTCATCACAGCTAATTATCAGCAGAGGGCAGCGCCTTGGCCTCCCTCCTGAGGCTGAACTGGTTTCGTTTCCACTCCCGGGGAACTTGGGCATCAAATG
Organism: Sinosuthora webbiana; assembly: GCA_013397395.1. Classification (NCBI taxonomy): domain Eukaryota; kingdom Metazoa; phylum Chordata; class Aves; order Passeriformes; family Sylviidae; genus Sinosuthora; species Sinosuthora webbiana. Next base: position 52,371 of record VXBN01007468.1, on the reverse strand, counting down.
GTGTCACTGAGGGAGACAGAAAAGGGCTGGAGAAACCCAGAAATCCTGAGGGCTGATGGTTGTGAGGGGCCCATTCTAAATACAGCTCTTTGTGCTTTAGAATCCCTTTTTTGCCATTTCCCCAATTCTTCAGTCCAGTCATGAGAATTGAGTACTCCTCTCTTGAGGAAAATGTGCGCCCAAATTTGGGCACCAAACTGTGGGACTGAAGGAGACAAAAAGAGAAATTTTCTGTGAAAAACAAGAGGTGATGGTTGTGAGGGACCCATTTAAAATGAGGGGTGATGGTTGTGAGAGGCCCATTCTGTATACAGCTCTTTGTGTTTTGGAATCCCTTTTTTGCCATTTCCCCAATTCTTCAGTCGTGAGAGTTGAGAGCTTTTCTTTCTCGAGGGAAATGTGCCCGAATTTGGGCATCAGATGTTGTCACTGAGGGAGACAAAGGGCTGGAGAAACCCAGAAATCCTGAGGGGAAAAACGAGGGGTGATGGTTGTGAAGGACCCATTCTAAATACAGCTCTTTGTGGTTTAAAATCCCTTTTTTTGCCATTTCCCCAATTGTGAGAGTTGGGAGCTTTTCTCTCTTGAGGAAAATGTGCCCGAATTTGGGCACCAAACTGTGTCACTGAGGGAGACAAAAGGAGAAATTTCCTGGGAAATCCCAGGAAAAACGAGGGGTGGTGGTTGTGAAAGGCCCATTCTAAATACAGCTCTTTGTGGTTTGGAATCCCTTTTTTGCCATTTCCCCAATTCCTAACATTGTGAGAGTTGGGAGCTTTTCTCTCTTGAGGAAAATGTGCCCGAATTTGGGCACCAAACTGTGTCACTGAGGGAGACAAAAGGAGAAATTTCCTGGGAAATCCCAGGAAAAACGAGGGGTGGTGGTTGTGAAAGGCCCATTCTAAATACAGCTCTTTGTGTTTGCAGAATCCCTTTTTTTTTTTGCCATTTCCCCGCTTCCTACCATCGTGAGAGTTTGAGTACTTTTCTCTCTTGAAGGAAATGTGCCCTCCATGCAAATCTCTATAACTAGACAAATATTATTTCCTTTCCCAGCTTGCTCTTGGGAGGTTTCCATATCCTCAGGTAAGATTGTTCATTACTGCTGTTTGCCACTGTGACATTCATTCCTATGTATGAAGGTGCAGAGAGCAATTGTGAACATTTGAGCCACATACAAATAAATCTGTCCTGTTAAATTGAAAAGTGGGAGCTGGAAGGAGTCATTTAGAAGTCTCTATTGATTTTTTTTTTGGCCCCCCCCCTCTGTTTCTCTTCTCCAAACTCTGCGTTTTCTTTCCGTGGAGACAATGAAAATTACGGTGATGTTAATCTTGCTCCTTTTGTTGGGAGATTAAAAAATAATCTGGTCTTTACAGCATTTTGTTTTTCAAGCAGAAAGGTGTATCTGCTCCTTTTCTTTTGATTTAATCTTCAATTCCAATTTTGAATGATGGTCCAAAATCTCCACAAAAATAGGATGTGAACACAATACCCAAGGCAGCTTCAGATTCTTCCTTTTGAGAGGACCTAATATTAGTATTAAACGTAAATACTGGTGTTTCCTAAGTGTCCACCTGAAGCTGCTGGTAAAACTCTTCCCATCCCTGGTGGCAGTGGTGGGGTGGATGCTGAGCCCTGCATCACCCAGGAATATTTTACTTTTTTACGCCCAAAAACCCCACGAAGCTCCGAACAAAACAAGCCCAGAACCGGCTCTTGACGATCGCTTGGAATTCTCATCTCGAGATGGATGTTAGAATTCACAGGAACAAACTGTTCAGCAGTTCCTCCAATTATTCTTTCCAGGGGAGAGGGAGAGGAGAAAAAAAAAAAAAAAGTGAAGTGTCCAGGGACTAAAAATGAATTATTTGAATGTGGTGGTGTTTTTTTTATGTTTTCATATGTTTTATGAAGACTGTTCTCTGCATCTTGGTCTCTACAGCTCGCAGTGCCTGGAGGCATGTCTGATTTAAAGGTGGTGTTGGTCTGTGCTCTTTAAGCATCTATTAACTTGCTATTATTATGCAAATAACTGTTGTAATACACACACTAATTTATGCATGGTTAGATTATGCAGATGCCTCACAAACATGGTTATTGAATAATAGGCTGGGACTCATTCCCTCTCCCATTTTTAGAAGCTGTTTTAAGCAAATTCTCCTGACACTTTTTACGGACTTGGGAAGGGTTTTGCCTGGGTGGAAATATTCTGATTTTTCACTTTTTTTGTTTTGTTTTGTTTTGTTTTGTTTCCTCTGCAAAACGTTCGCTGGCACCATTAACAGGATAGGCTTGGAATATTTTATCTGGATTTTAAATGTGGTTTTGGAAAAGAAACTCTTGTGTTGGAAGCGCGGGGGAGCTCACTGAAGGTCTCCATAGTCGTGGATCCTATTAACCTAAAATCCAAAATGATGAGGGGTTTATTTATTTGAAACAAATTTTATGTATTTATTTGAAATAAACCTCGTGGGCCTGTCAGGGCACGGGGAAAAGGAGCTTGGGAGGTGTCCATTCCATGTGGTTCCAGGCAAAAAACATCTCCCTGAACTGGGAGCAAAACCACGACTGCGAAGTTTAAGGATGTTTTTTGGTTTTTTTTTGCTGTTCTAATTAAAAAGCGGCTCGGGTTTGCGAAAGAATATTTGGCAAGGCAGCAGCCCATGAAATTGTATATATTTTTTAATGCAAAACAGCCGAGGAGGTGAAAACTTTAAAATGTGGCTATTAAGGCTTTTCAAGCAACTGCTTTTCAGAGGGGGATTTTATGTGAATTTATGTGTTTTAGGCGTGTGCTGGGCAGAGGAGAACCCTTAGAAACCTTCTTTGATTAGGGGGGTAATGAATAAGGGTTTTTTTAAAAAAAATCTCTTTATTTTCCTAGTGAGGGCCTGATTCTGCTCATTCCTTGAGTCAATTCCTCCTCACTTCAGTGAGGTTATTCAAGGAGTGGAGTTAATCACGTGTGTGGTTCTGAATTTGTCCCTGAATACCTCGAAGTTGCCTCCCTGTGAAAATGGAGAAGCGTGGCCACGTGGCTGAGAGAACACCTGAAATTTCCTGCAAATGGATGTCTGTCTCCAGCTGCAGCTGCAGAAAAAAAATGTATTTTTTTTTCTTTTCTTTTTTTCTTTGTTTTTGAGACACAGACAAATGGTGTGTGTAAAATTCGGTTTAAATGAAGAAGATTTTTAGGGGGGGGAAAACCACTGCAGTGTGGAAATTCAGGACATCCTGTGAAACTAAAGGATGATTCTTTCATTTTCGTTTTTATTGGGGTATTTTCATGGCAGGACTTGCCCCCTTCTCATTTCCCACATCTTCTCTAAGTGTTCGTTTGATAAGTATTTATTTTGCTGATTTATTAACCGTCATTTAATCTCTACAATTAAGTCTTACTTTGAAAGCACTTAAGCACGTGAGCAACTGCTGTGTCAGTAAAGTTCCTTATGGCTGTGTTTAGAGTTAATATGTAATTATGAACTCTTAATTTTTTTTTTTTTTTTTTTTTT
>VXBN01007468.1:25245-35245 GCA_013397395.1 Sinosuthora webbiana | reverse complement strand
CCTTTAATTTTTTTACCATGTGGTGACTTGGGAGGGAGCTCTGATCCAGCTCCAAATCGGCCGCGCTCGTTTAGGCAGCGATCCTGTCGGAGCAGCATCTCCCACCACGACAAGACCCCCGCTCCTGGCCCAAGGATGGGGCTGGACTGGTTGTTAATGGGGTTTCCTCCTGCCACAGCCAGCACTAAAGGCGGGCTGCTGTTATCAGGGAGCTCAGAGCAGTTGGATGTTCCAGCACTGGGGCTGAGCTTGTCTCCAGCTGCAGGAAATGCAGATGATTCCCGTTGGGAAGGACACGTGTGGCTGCCTCTGCGTGTGCAGCCTTTCCATGAAGGATGGAGAGGGGCTGGGAGCAGGAGCCTGGCTGGGAAGATGTCCTGGATGTGGCCCTTTTTGTCGTGGTGGTGCAGCCCAGAGAGTTTGCCATGGAACGGGGGTTGTGCTTCCAAAGCGATGGGGGAGGTTTCGGACAATCCGTGAAAAGTTTTCGCCGTCGGAATCTGTTCCAGATGTAGGAAAAAGAGTAGAAATAGGAATTGGAAATGCAAACCCCAGAGCCCCAGGAGCAGCTGAGGGAGCTCAGCCTGGGGAAAAGGAGGCTCAGGGGGAATTTCTGGCTCTGCACAAGTCCCTGACAGGAGGGGACAGCCGGGGGGGGTCGGGCTCTGCTCCCAGGGAACAGGGACAGGAGGAGAGGGAGCGGCCTCAGGCTGTGCCAGGGGAGGGTTAGTTTGGATATGGGGAAAAGTTTCTTTGTGGAAAAGGTTGTGAAGCGTTGGAACAGGCTGCCCGAGGCAGTGGTGGAGTCACCATCCCTGGAAATGTTCAAAAGAGTGGATGTGGCACCTGGGGACAGTGGTGCTGCTGGGTTGGCAGCTGGACTCAATGTGGCACCTGGGGACAAGGTTCAGTGGTGAGCGTGGAGGTGCTGCATTGGCAGCTGGACTCAACAGTCTCAAAAGTATTTTCCAACTTTGACGATTCCATGGTTCTGTGACTGGAGAAATGCAGGTGTTTACTCTGAAACCAAAATACTGCAGGTAGAATCCACAGGTTTTTAGCATTCTCCCTGCTCATGGTCTCACCATTTCCCGTGATGTTTTCTCTTGAGCTGGCAGATTAAATCCTGCCTGTTCCTTGCTCAGCCTCCAGACCTTCAGCAATATCCCAGCCAAGCCACCTGGGCCCACTTCAGTGTTGTCCTGGCTGATACCTGCAAGGATCACTCAGGAAATCAAATCCCACCTCCAAATCCCAAGAACTTGTAGCACTGATTATAATTCTGCTTTTTCCTTTGGATGCATCAGAAATTCTCCCTGTAAAAGGTCAATGAGGCAGCTCTACAATCCCAGCTTGGTTACTGGGTTCTGCACCTCTGCAGAAAAATGTGGGATTGGGTATTTCAGGAAAGTCAGAGCTCTGTTCATAACATTTTTTTGGCATCCCTTGAAGTAGGTTGAGAAGTGACATTCTTTTCAAGGCTCTTCCAAACCGTAGGTGCTTATTTCCCTGTTACCTTGCTGTCGAAATATGTGAGTAGGAAATCACTGGTTAGAATCGTTTGGGTTGGAAAACACCTCAAAAATCATCAAATCCAACCTTTTAATTTCTTCCTCTGCTGTATTCCAGCCGCAGAATTCCTGAAACCTTCTAAAAATGCCATTTTTTCTGATCTCTGCTCAGCTCAGCATTCCCTGGGTGGCTGCAGATTGGGTCCAAAGATCCCAAAAAAAGCCCAAACCCGGGAGTTTTGTGTTTTTCAGTATTTCCTGTGGATCTCATGGCTTCAGAGGTGTCTGCTCTGCATCTGGAGGAGGTTGGACAGGCAGAAAGCTGGAATACATCCTGTAGAGTCCTTTAAATATTCCTGAAGCTCTCCAGGGCTGTTTTGTTTAACCTTTCCGTAGCTGGAGTGTCCCTTCTAGGAAAAGCAATTCCTGCCAGCCCCTGGAGCACTCTGGGCCACCAGCTCTGTAGTTAAACATCAGCTCTGCTTTCCAGCCTTTCCTTCCTCCCTCACCTGAGAGAAATTCATTTTGGTTTCTGAGGTGCCGTGGTTTGTCTGGCCGTAATTGTGATCTGAGCGTGGCTTTTGGTTTATTTGGTTTTAATTGTGTCGCATTAGGGAGGAAAACAACTCGATTTTTTGCCCGTCGGTTGTAAATTCTTGTGTTATTCCAATTCCATCCGAGGCTCGGGGAGGGGAGCAAATCCTGGTTGGTACAAACAGGAGGCAGCATTGCAAAACCTGCCCGGCTCGAACAAGCCAGGCAGAAATGGAGGAGAAAAATTAATTAGTTCTCCTCATGAATCCTCACCCTGATAGCTCCATGAGTAAGCAGAGAGAAGCTTGCCATGAGTTTCTTGAGCGTTTCTGTGGAGTGCCCCCACAGAGATACTCGGTCTCACAAGACTGCAGTTTAATCTAGCTCAAGGACTTTGCAAACTCCACAAATCAAAGACCTCTTTTTTTTTTTTTTTTTTTTTTTTTTTTTTTTTTGGTCTCTTTTTTTAAATCCTTTACTCCAGAAACATTTAAGAGCTGGTGGGGTGTTAACGCTGGAGCTGGTGAAGCATTTCAGTGTCGAAATGTTTTCGGATTTTTCCCGTGGAAAAAAAAAAATTAACTTGCACTTAATCCGTGTTTTCTGTGTAGTTGTTGCTGTTATCTTTTTTTTTTTTTTTTTTTTTTTAATGTGGTTAAATATACCCCTCTACTTATTGGAATAGCCTTAACAATTCCCAGGATGTTCAGCTTGATCAAACAACCTGAGGAGGGTTCCTGAATTCCTTCACCTTATGAATGAATCCATGCTGCATTTTACCTTGGCTATAAATGCAGTAAAAAAACCCAAACTCGAAAAGGCTCAGAATGAAACAAGATTTCATTTCTTTCTCTTTAGGAATTTCTCCTTAGATTCTCAGGTATTGATTTGAATGTAGGCAACCTGGAAATTTAAGGAGTTTTGAGGATTTCCACGGGTTTATCCACGGTGTCTGTGTGTTTGCCCAAAACCTCCAATAATTTCTTTTGTGAATAAGCCGGTTTAAGGAACAGCTTCATGGAGACAGAAACTGGTGACCTTACCAGTGTATGAGATTCAGAGACTTCAACGGGAACAAGGTAAAACCACAGGTAGGAATTGCTGAATAATTACCTTTAGACCAACCTGAGCAAGAACCTTCCCAGGAGAACAAGCTCATTTAATGGTTCCTAAAACTCAATCTTGCGGATGTCAATGGTCATGCTTGATTATTTGCAGCGGTGTTTTATGAAAAAGCAATAAAAACGCGTCGGGAGGGGTGCAGAGGAGGAGAGGGAACAACAAATGGGTTGAGGTTTTGGTTTTTTTTTTTGCCAGGTCCCCTCGGCGTGGCTGTTGTGTGTGTTTGTCTGCCCAAACCTGCCGTGCTCTGCTGCCTGATGAGCGACAGGAGAGGGAGGAATTCTGGGCTTGTTGGAGAGGGAAAAAAAAAAAGGCAATTACGCTTCTGGTGGAAGGATTAACCTGTTTTTGCAGAGCCTGGCTGATGCCTTTTGTTTTTTGTTTTTTGTTTTTTTTTTGGGGGAGCTACCTAAAAACAGAGGCCAGGCAAAATTGAGGGAATTAAAATGAGCTGTGTTTATTGAAGGGCCTTCAAGGTGCGTTTTGGGCATTCCCACACCCCAAAAACTGACCACAGATTTTTGTATTTTTGTAAGTTCGGTCCGTTTGCATGTTGGGGGTTAATCTGCCAATTACAGCTTCAGGTAATGAAGTCATTTACCCCAAATTTGCTCCTCCCCAATTCACTTTTGTTTACATTTCTCGGTGCCTGAGGCAGTGAGGTGTCCTTGATCCCCAGGCCTGGAGAGGAATTGTTGTGTCTGACCAAAATGGGAAAGCAGCAGCTCACATTCCATGTGGAGTTCAGAGTTTAAGAACTGCAGGATTACAAATACATGAAAAATATACAAGCTCAAATCCTAAGGCTAAAAGCCAAAACCATAAGGATCCTAAAATCCTAATCCAGCCCATGGCAAGGGGAGGAAGTGCCGTGTCCCACACTCTGGATTATTCCTGCTCCTAATCCTTTCTTTCCTCCCTCTTTGTGGGCTCTGAAAAATATCCCCCTGTAGCTACAACCAAATAATCCAAATATCCCCTGGGTCCCTCAACCAGGAGCACCCAACACACGTTTCCAACAGGACATTCCCAGGAATTTGAGGTAGAAAACAGCTGGAAGAGGAGCTGGTCCCCGGGAGGTTTGAGGTTTTGAGGCAGGCTGTGTTTTGGGGATGAAACGTTGGCCTTTCACCCCGGGCTCTGTCCAGCTCTGCAAATAAACCAAGTTTCCTCCGCCGCTCCAACCGCGGCGCACAGAACTCCACCCCGAGGTGCCCCCATGGGTAATTTGTCACTTGGGGCACCTGCTCCTGAGAAAAAGAGCAAGAGGTGCAGAGATGTAATCATCCTTCACCTTCCTGCCCAGGGTGGAACAATCCAGGGACTCTTTCAAGTCTGGGGCCACCTCCAGCCACCGCTGGCTGCTGCCAACTTGTTACCTGTCAGAAATGCCCTGCATTAGGCTCCTGCAGCCCTTTTGAAGTAGATTGGCTGGAAAGGCAGAAATAGATTTTTTTTTTTTTTTTCCCTTTTCTTTTTTTCTGTTGTTGTTTTATATTGCTCTATTGTTTTAGGGATGCTGGGGGAGAGAGTTGTAAGAGTGGATCGAAAGTCAGGCTTTGATTTTGTTTTTACGGAGGGAGCGCGGGGTTTTTTTTTTTTAGGGGTGTTGTGGAAGGAAGTTGTCTGGAAAGGAGTAAATTTAAATTGGGAAATGGGTTTTATTTCTATGTGTATAAAATATATTATTTTTTTGTGGAAGGAATTGTCCTTGTAGGACAATTGTAAATCTGAGTTTGTACAATGTTGCCATTCACAGCTCTCGTTGTAGCCAAAGACCGTTCACTTAAGAGTTGGACTTGGTGATCCTTATGGTTCCCTCCAACTCAGATTTTTCTGGGAACTACAGTGCATTGATTACCTGTAATTGCACCTGGCAGCATTTCTGGTGCATCTAAAACTTACTAAAAAAAAAAAAAATATATTAAAACTGACTGTTTGACCACAAAGAGAAATGCAGCTACTCTAGGAAAGTAAATACAGTTTTTGAAACCTTTAGTACGAGAGAAGTGTAAAAACCCTTCAATCCTCGAGGTTCTGAGGGCTGCAGTGATCAGTGCTCTGCAAAGCACAGGCATTATTGATGAAATGCTGCCATTTCAGCATCCGTGGAGGAGGCAGAGCAGGAGTTTGTGCCCAGAGGAGCCGCTCATTCCACAGGCAGGGAGCGCCGGGGGAGCCCGGAGCAGAGAGGAGCTGGGGTTCGGTTTGCTGGCTTCTGGTAACTTCCCTCCTGTGGCCCTGGAGCCACAGGACCATGGCAGCTCCTTCTGCACAAACACAGCTGAGGGGAAAGAACGGGAAAGTTTAACCCTTCCCACAGCAGCAGGAATGAAACCGGGTTGGTTTTGGGGCATCCACTGGGAATCGCAGCCTCTGGTGCCACCAGGTGCTCGTGGGATGTGCTGGTGACAGTTGTCCATCGTTCCATCCACGGGGCTGGCCCCAGGGGACGTGGATTGGATCCCAAGTTTTCCATGACCACCCTGATGGCATCGCTCAAACTGGTTTTCCTGTTCCCTCACTCGGTTGGTTTGGAGAAATCAGAGAGAGAAATCAGAGTGAGAAATCAGAGAGAGAAATCAGAGTGAGAAATCAGAGAGAGAAATCAGAGAGAGAAATAAGAGAGAGAAATCAGACAGAGAAATCAGCTTGTCTTCTCCTGCAGCAGATCCCAGTCCTGGAGATGTTCCTTGGATGTTTCCTGCTTTTCCTCTTAGGGGGGTTGTGGGATTTCTCCTTCAGAAGGATGTGGTAAATCTCAGACATTTAAATACATCCTGAGAAAATGTTTCACTCTCAAGAAATGGTGTGTTGGGTGAGATCCCTGGAGGTGTGGAAATCCTGAGGGGTTTTGGTGTTTGTTGCCAGTCAGGAATGACTCCCAAATTTCATGGACATGAGCGTGTTTCCAAAAAAAAAAATAAGCATCTCCAAACTGTATCTGTTGGATTTTCTTCTTGAGGTTATCCATGTAAACCTGCAGACTGGACAGCAGAAGGAGGAAGGTGCCTTTATCCATGTTTATTTGTGGATTTGCTGGACATGATTGATTTCCTGAGCCTCAGTAGCATCTCTGCCACTGCTCTGCTGAGGGAGAGCAGACAAAACAGGAGAAGTTCCAAATAATCTGTTGGAGGAATGAGTGAGGATAATGCTGGGAGCTGTAATCCAAGCTCATACTGCAAAGGCTCCAAAGGATTGGCTTCTGGACATGCTCTTAGGTGGTTCTTTCTTCTTTTGTTCAGACCTGTGAGGGAGAAAAAAAAAAAAGGAAGCTCCAGATCCTGATGTTATTGCTGCCTTCAAAAGAGAAGGATTTGGGAGGGATTGTTCAGTGTGCTCATTCTCAGGTCTTCATTTAGATAATGCGGCCTCCCCTGACTCCAGGGAAGTCAATAAGGTTTATACCAGAGCCCTGGCACTCTATAAATTAAATATTAGGAGCAGTGTTTGAAGTTTAAAGCCCTCCCTCCTCCTCCTCCAGCTCGGGCTTTCTGCTGTTGTGCTTTTGTCTTTCTGCCTGAGCACCTTGCTGACAAGTGCTAATAACAAAATGCCAGGAGAGGGTCCGGTCGGAGTTACCACGCATTAAACATTCTGAACTTGTCCTTTTGCTCATGGATTGTGCATAATTAATAATTAAACGGTTTCAGTTGTAATGGGTTGACCTCCTTGAACTGTTCATTATTCACAAGGCAAAGGCATCACTCAAACTTCTTTTTTCCTCTTGCCCTTCCCTCGCTCCGTGTGCGCGGTTGGTTTGGAGAAATCACAGGCTGCTCTTGGCTTCTCCTGCAGCAGATCCCAGTTATGGAAGTGTAACTTGGGTCTTCTCCTGCAGCAGATCCCAGTTGTGGGAATGGTGCTTGGGTCTTCTCCTGCAGCAGATCCCAGCTGTGGGAATGGTGCTTGGGTCTTCTCCTGCAGCAGATCCCAGTTGTGGGAGTGTTGTTTGGATCTTCTCCTGCAGCAGATCCCAGTTGTGGGAATATTTCTTGGATCTTCTCCTATAGGAGATCCCAGTTATGGAAATATTTCTTGGATCTTCTCCTATAGGAGATCCCAGTTATGGAAATGTTTCTGGATCTTCTCCTGCAGCAGATCCCAGCTGTGGGAATGGTGCTTGGATCTTCTCCATGGATCCTTAGAACCCCTTGGTGTCTTCACTGCCACTTTGGCATCATCCCCAGGATGGAGGTCTTTATGATACTGGTCAAAAGCTGTGGCAGCTCCTGAAAAGGAAAGAACCTTTTCTCAGTCAAAATGGAAAAGATCCGTTCCTCATTCCTTTCAAATCTCGGATTTCTACTTTCTTCCCCTCTACAGTGTGATTTCATTGTAGGTGGGGAAACCAGGCAGGTCAGTGGGGTGCAGCAAGTATGACCAAATTCCATCACTCAGACTGGGGACAGACGTGTGGCTTTGCTTTATTTCCCTTTATCCCCATCTCTTGGAGTGTCAGACAGCAGCTGGGGAACCTCAGGATCCAAAATAAGCTCTGCACATGCTGGCCTTGAGCAGCCTGGTCTAGTGCAAGGTGTCCTCAAGGTACAACCTTGATTTCCTGGAGCCTCCCAAAAGGCTTTGCGTTTTTCAGGCAAATATCTGATAAATCTGTGTCCACTAAAATCCTCAGGATGACTCTGTCTCCTTTCCATCCTGACATCCTGTGTGTGTTCATCTTCACCTTTCCACACAAAAAAATCCCTTCCCCAGCTCCTCAGAGCAAACCAGGTGTGGCCACGGCCAGCAGGTCAAATATCTGAATTAGACAGAAAAATATGCCCCCCAAAAATGGGGAAAAAATAGGATTTAACATTTACTTCCATCCAGGTGAAGTTTTCTTCGGTATGAGCCCCTTGTGCCCTGGCTGTGCTGCAGGACAGGAGCTGCACAGTCCAGGGTTTTATGCTGATGTTGGAACAACTTCTCCCCTGGCCTGGATGAGCCCAGAGGGTTTGGAATAAGCAGAGTGGGACCAGAGCAGCTCATCGGCTTCTCCTCCCCTCTCATAATGAGCTTTCTCTCGATTATGGGTCCGTCATCTCCTGTGAATGCAGAAATTATCACCTCCCAAATGAGTGTGAAGTGCTTCGTGCCCATCCCGATCGTGCAGCGTGGACCGAGCTGAGCTGGCAGCCCCTGGGAGGGATGTTCGGCTTGGAAAAAGCTCCTCAGCGGCATTTGAGTTCAAACAAACAGCGGGGCTGGATCGCTGGGCACAGCCAGTGCCCCAGGGAACGGTGTCCTGTGGATTCTGTGCGTGTCCTGCCTGGCCCTTTTGGGTCCATCCCATGGATTCTGTGCATGTCCTGCCTGTCCCTTTTAGGTCCATCCCATGGATTCTGTGCCTGGGGCATTTCCTACCTGTCCTTTTTTGGGTCCATCCCCGTGGATTCTGTGCTCAGAGCATTTCCTGCCTGTCCCTTTTGGGTCCATCCCATGGATTCTGTGCCTGGGGCATTTCCTACCTGTTCCTTTTGGGTCCATCCCAGTGGATTCTGTGCTCAGGGCATTTCCTGNTGCCTGTCCCTTTTGGGTCCATCCCAGTGTCACCCATGGATTCTGTGCCTGATTTCCTACCTGTCCCTTTTGGGTCCATCCCAGTGGCTTCAGGGAGAAGCCCAGGGAGGCTCTGCTGAGCAGGAGGAAAGGATGGGGAGAGGCAAACCCTGCTCTGTCTGAGCAAGGCTGGCATTTCCCTCCGTGTTTTCTCTGTTAACACGGATCATTTTCCTGGGCAGTTCTTTGAAGTGGAGAAAGTTCAATTGTGCTGCTGATCTCCTTGCGTTGCCTCCACTCTGCAGCAGAAAGCTTCCCTGGATTGCTGTTATCTCTAAGTTTGGGAACAATAACCTCTCCCTCAAGTTCAAAGAGGATTTGGCCACGTTCTATCAAGCACTCCTTGCGTTTAATAGGAGTCTTTGAAAACCGTCGAGCAATTTTGGCTTCTCCTTTCGCTCCTCAGCTACTTTTGATTTAATTGTATTTTCCAGCAGTTTCCAATTGTTCGGATTGGAAACAAAGCCTTAATAAGAGTTCTAGTTAATTTTCTCTCTTGTAATTACCGATCTCATTTTTCTGATAATTGGCCACAGCAATTATATGTATATTTACTAATCACACAGGAGGCTCTGCAGTCGTGTCTATCTGCCACCATTGATAATGGCACACACATTGCAGAGGTGCTTTTATCATCTTCTTTTTTCCACTACATCAAAGCTATTTTCCCCGTTCCCCATAATGAATACATGCATGCATTTGACACAGTTGTGTGCTAGAGAAATTGTTTGGCTCCCACCAAATGCTGCACGCTCCCGAGTTTCTTGCCTGCAGCGCTGGAAGGTTGTATGTAATGATATATTGCTCATCCAAATGGCCAAAGCACTCCAAAGCGCAGTGAGATTAAAATAAGTCATTCCTTTGTTAATTTAAATAGGTGCATGTATCATACTTTGCGGGGTACTTTGTGGAGGGATGTCAGGGAAGGGGAAAAAAAAAAAAAAAGACGCCGAAAGGTATTTTTAATAGCAAATGAGAATAGATGAGAATGGAGTCATTTGCAGCTGCGTGTTTTATGTGGCTCTCTTGTTCCAACTGTAGGTCTAATGAGATGACACTGTTAAAGTACTCTGCAGTGTAATTTCATTACATCCTGAGCTGTTACACTATAAACACAGTGGAGCTCTCCGTCATTCCTGGAAAAACTCCTAAATTCGTAAAGCCCTTCTTTGCAAATGGTGATGTTGTTTGTTCCCTGTTCCTAATCTTTTCCCTTTTTTTTTTTTTTTTTTTCCCTCCTGTGCTCTTTTCCTTTTTTTTTTTTTTTT
>VXBN01007468.1:15031-25204 GCA_013397395.1 Sinosuthora webbiana | reverse complement strand
ATCCTGTTAAATCCTTTGTTTTTTTTTTTTTTTTTTTTTTTTTTTTGGCTTTTAAAAATTCTTTTTGCCTTTTAAATCGTGAACAGGCAGCATATGAGGACAGCCTGGAAAATGAATAAGTGTAAATAAACATGAGTGTAAATAAATAGCGAATGCAGTGAAAGAAACAAAGGTCAACACAAGAATAATTTCACAGCTCTTTGTTAATTACAAGACCATTTGTGTGTTACTTAAATAATCATTAATTTCTCATTTACACTTTCCCTACCTTCCTTTTTACCCTGTGGCTATCATTGTCCTTTTTTCACCTCCCCTCAGTGTCTTTCCACATGTTTTTACCCATTGTGTAATACTCATTAGTTGAAATTCAGTGTTTTATAACACATCCTCCGAAGAATTCGTACCTTTCTTGCCTCAAATCCTGCGTGTGAAAAGGGACCTTCGGGGGTTATTATTCCTGGGGGTTCGGTTGGGGTTTTGTTTTATTTTTTCAGCGTGCGCGTGTGTGTGTTTTGCTGTTATTTTCGCTCTCCACCTCAACAACAACAACAAAACAACAACAAAAACAAAAAAAAAAGCTGTTCCCTGCTCCTGACTGCTGCTCCTTGTCTCGCTGCAATCCCAGGAATCGCCGGTGCTTCCAGCCGGGGAGTTCTCGGAGCCATTTGTGCACTTCATCACTCAATGGTGAGCTGGGTCCTCGAACCGCCCGTGCCCTGGATGGAAACGATCCGTGCCATTAACTCCGGCTCCCCGGGACCCTCTGCCTGCGCGGCCCTGCCCGGGAACGGCGGCTCGGGGGGCCCCGGGCAGATGGGGCGGCCAGAGCCCGGCAAACCGCCGCAATTATGGAAACGTTATTTACACAAAGGGTCGTAAAAGTGCTCACAAGGCTTGGGCCTTTTTGGGTTTTTTTTTCCCCCTTCTTTTTTTGATAAACCCCTCCCTGAATGCGGGTGCTGAGGCTCTAAGAATTCAGCTCCAAAACTCATATATAATTATAATTATTTAGATTTTTTTTTTTTTTAATATTTTGTACAAAATTGCCTGGATGTTTAGGAAGGCAATCCGTTGATGAATTCGTTGGCTTCTCAGTAAGTAATTTTTACTGAGAGCTCCCGTTTAAAACGCACCGCTGGGTGTATTTGCTGCCCTTAAAACGGAATAGTTCGTTGGAAACCTTTTAAATTAAAGGAGAATTGGGCAGAGGAGGAGGAGGTTGTGGAATAAACAATACGGTTGTTGAGTGAGTAGAGGAGACGAATCTGGAAGGTAAGAGATCCTAGAGGAGCAAAGCAGAGGGAAAAATCTCCTTTTAACCGCCCCACACCCCTCCAAATCCAAAAATCATTTTAAAAGGGGGGGCATTTACGCACAGCAGAATAAATAAGCTCGAATTTTGTAAAAATAGGAAGTGTTGGAGGGAGAAACATCCCCTCTTGCAGGGCTGGGTTAAATCAGGTGGGGCCACCTGGGTGGGAGCAGGAATCCAGGGATGTGTCTTTATCCAGGGATTTGTCCTGCTCCTGTCCTTGTCCTCCCCCAAGCTCTCAGGTTGGGCTTTGCACATTTTGGGGGTTTTCTGCCACACCCCAGCGAAAGTGACCCCAAAAAAGTGAATTTTGAACAGCTCACAGAGCAGAAAGTATCTCTGAGGCCTGCAAGGGTCTGTAACGAATACAGACACAAAAAGCAGGCTGATGAGCGGTTAATTAAAGTAACTAAATAATTAAAGTTCGTGTAACAGAGGCCTCGGTTTTCAGGGCTCTCAGCTTACAGGGACCGAGGGTATTTGGAGGGTTGTGCAGCACAACCCTGGGCGTGGAGCTGCAGCTCCTTTTATCCTCCCCAAAATACCGATGACAGACCGGCCTCAAAAAAAAACAAAACCAAAACAGCCCAGAATGGAGGCAGAGGGAGGGAATAACCTGTGTTAAAATCCCCACAGATGTCAACCTGCAGCAGAAGTGATGGTGGCTAATAGCCTGGTGGTCCCCGGGGACGAGGCTACTTTGGGCTGTCAGATTAGAGCTGCTGCCTCAAGACAGCTTGTGGGACTTGATTATTGGAGGGGCTCGGAGTTATTTGTAGGGGAAAGGTAAATTGTGTCCTTAAATATCTCCAATTTACAGCCCAGCTCGTTCGGTGTTTTAGATCCGAGGGGTTTGTGAGCTGTGCTTTGAGGTGGGGAGGAACCGCTGCTTTAAAAAAAAAATAAAATTTAAAAAAAAAAAAAAGAAAGCAAATCAGGAGCAACTATATCTTATTTAAGCAATCCATTTGGAATAACAGGGAGAGATGTCAAGTGAGCAGCATCCCAGAGCTGATGGCAGCCCCTCCATAAAGCCTGGCTGTTTGGATGGAATCCAATTAGTCCGTAGGCAGCTCCTGATGGTCACCTCTGCGCCACGTTATTGTGTTTCCCTCACGCAGCTAAGGAGAGCTAATTGCACCTGTTGCAGGGGAAACTAGGACTGCTTGCATGAGAAACATGATCTTATAAACAGGTTAATGCTGTGTAATGAACTATCACCCTGCAGGGTAATGGAAATAAACGGGGGGAAATGGAGGTAGGAACCCCGGGGTATTGAGTGCGCGGCGGTGGAGTTGGATTTCCCACCTGTTTGGGTAATTCTTTGTGTCATAATCCCCTGGAAAAAAAAAAATGGGATTCGGCTCTCTCTGTGCCTCCTGGTTTTCAGGGGTGTCTGTATTTAGACACATTTCGTGGTTACAAACAGTTTTGAGCCCAACATTCCCATCAGGGATGGAAAAATCCAGGAGTGTTCGGGGACTGTTAGGGACCCTGTCTCCCATGCATTGAAATCCCTCACTCTGTGATAAAAGAGAGAAAATGCAGTTAAAAAAAAGGGAATTTGCTCTCTCTACCCCCTGTTTTTCAGGGGTGTCTGTATTTAGACACATTTCGTGGTTACAAACAGTTTTGAGCCCAGCATTCCCATCAGGGATGGAAAAATCCAGGAGTGTTTGGGGACTGTTAGGGACCCTGTCTCCCATGCATTGAAATCCCTCACTCTGTGATAAAAGAGAGAAAATGCAGTTAAAAAAAGGGAATCAGCTCTCTCTGTGCCTCCTGGTTTTTGGGGATGTCTGTATTTACACCCTTTTCATGGTTATAAACGGTGTGGAGCCCTAAACCCCACAGGGGAGGGCTGGGAGGGAGGAAAAAAACCCATTAATATTTATTTGGGTTTGTTAGGAACCCTGTCTCTCCCATCAGCACCTGATAAAGGTAAGAAATACCCTGAAATTCTTCACTCTGCGATAAAAGAGATAAAATACAATTCATTATTTCATCACTTCAAATAAAGCAATTCAATATTTCAACGTTTCAAATGAAACAATTCAATATTTTGACATTTCAAATAAACGAGCGGTCGTTCTGATACAAACATTTTGTTTTATGACACAGCATGAAGAAGCAGCCAAAGGAAAGGCCAGCACCTGAAGATCTAATGGTAAGTGGAACAAATCTCAGTTTGGATTTGTCAGTGAATGTTTTTTGGTGATTTACCTAGAATTGTATCCATTTTTTTCCCTGCATTTTTTCAGTGTGCTCAGTGTGTTTCTCTCTAAACTCTTCACGCTTGTGCAGCAATTTCGTATTTGCACCCAAAGCAGAGGTGGGATTGTGATGCTGAACTCGGTGGGTATTTTGCTGTTTACCTTCACTTGTGATTTGGGGAGTTAATTCAGAACTTTCACAGCCACTACCGGGTTTCAATCAAAACCATTTTGGGGCTTGCCACACGTTTTCTTCCAGTTGGGATGTCCAGGGATTACAGCTTAATGTAGGTCACTCTCTGTCAGCATTTGCCAGCCTTAACCTTCCCAAATGTGAAGATTGAAAACAGAGAGTGTGGTTAAAATACGTGTTTTAATGAAATGCAGGAGCCACTGTGTTCCCTGATGCTCGTGTAAAATTAAATCAGATTGGCTGCAGGAGGATGAGGGGATATTTGGGGAGGTGTGTCCATGGGTTGGAATCTGAGCTCAGAGCCCACTCCTTGTGCTGACAATTATCATCTTTTCAATTATTAATTATTGCTATTGACAGCAACTTATGCAGGGTCATAATCCCCTCTGACTCGCGTTAGATACCTTTAATTTTTAAATGTGTCCTTACTTTCCTTTATATTCTTTTTGCTGTAACTCAAAAAAGCTCCTCTAAAATCATCACAGTTTATTTGCTGTGCACGAAATACACAGAGACAACAGGAATAAAGGGATATTTGTAAGGGGTTTTAAGAGGATCAGGACACTGGTGCATCCTCTCATTTCTTGCTGGGAGCCGTGAGGAAAATAAAAGTTTTTCTGCTGCAGCATTTCTCTGGTTAAAGGCTAATCTCTGAAAGGTGCCCAGGGGCAGGTGTCTCACAATCCAGCCCAGTCTCAGCTGAGATCCTGGTTAAGAAAGTATTTACCTGTCAATCTCATTTTAAGGATATTAACTCCACCAAATCTGCATTTGAACTTAAATACCTCACTGAAATTAAACCTTAAAGTTCATCCGAGCCCCTCCGCTTTGGGGTTTCTCATACCAAAGGCTGATATATTTTTTGGTATTATTATTATTATTATTATCTTTTGATGGCTGGGAAATTCGTGCAGTTAGTCACATCTGAGAAAACTTGGAGCAGGTTCTGGAGCCGCAGACGCATTTTTACCTCGTGCGCCGTTCCGCCATGGCTGGGTGGCTCAGCCATCAAAACAATGGAATGGGGTTTTCATAAAGCCTCCGCTCCTCTTTTGCAAATGCACATTTTGGTGATGCAATAGGCCTTGCCACTTATAAATAAAACATCTGCAGATCACACACACGGCCCCCCAGAAGCGTGTGTGGGGATGTCTGTGAGCAATAACGCCACTCCAGGGTGCAGAGCCATAAAAATGAGGCCAAAGGGTGAGTGCCTGCAGTAGCAGGGAAGTGCACAGATTTATCTTTCCAACTACATGCCCTGGAGTGTGCTAGTCCCCTTTAAAGGAGGTGGTTTTGTGAAATTATTTGGAAATTCCGGCGCCTCTAGGGGGGGAAAAAAAATATAAATAAATAAAAGAGAAGCGTTCCTACTTTTTAAACAATTTAATGCATTTTTCTCCCCCCTTCGTTTCTATCCAGTTAGAAATGAACTTGCAACAACAAGTAGTAAAACGGGAGCTGCTCACTCCTTTATATTATAGAGGATGTATTAGATGTATTTTATATATTATATTTATTCTATTTATAGAGTCAAACCCTTTAGACTTTTGCTTTTTCCCCAGTCTTGTCAAGGAGCACTTTATTGATAAAATTAATATGGATATCTACATTAGCACTGAGTGTCTGTGTGCACAGTTACTGCACATCTGTGCCTGAATGTGTGTACAGAAATTAATTTATAATTGCTGGAAAATGGGGCCAGGAAAAAAAAAAAAACTTTAAATATCACTTTAAATAATACTTAAATATCATTTAAATATCATTTAAATGCCCTCCAAGGTCATCGAGTCCATTTGATCCCAACCAGAGCCGTGCCACGTCCCTTGAGCACAAATATCCTGTGAATTCTGGAATTTCTCACCCTTTTAATCCTTTTCATTCCCTATTCCTGAGGTCGCCACGTGGTTCTGGTGGGTGTAGGGAGTGCACAGAGGGATGTAAATACTCGTGGATCTGAGGAAATTCACAGAGGGATGCAGTGAAACCCTGGATCTTCAAGGTCACCTTATCACTGATTCAAACCAGAGCAGGATTTCACCTTGTTCATTGAATTTTGGGGTTGTTTGGGGTTTTATTTTAATTAAAAGCACTGTGCCAGCAATGATGGGAGGTGTCACACACGACCATCCTCACCCTCAGACAAACCAGAGCATCCTCTTCCTCCCCTGTGGACACCAGCTGTACTGGAAGTCACTGTTTTGTGACCAGCTCAGGAGAATTAAAGGGTTGAAAAGCAAAAACGAAGGGGGCAGAAGATCCATCTTTTCCTCCTCTGCTGATAAATCAGTGGATTTTAAATGGATTTGAGGAGCTGGCTGACAATACCTGGAGTGCCAGGTTGGCACCTCCACCACAGTCCTGAGGTGCCTATCATGCAAAAAAGTTTTATTTTTATAAAACCCAAAATGTCCATTTTGTCAGGAAGTAGGACCAGAGCTGAGGCTGGATGAAATTCCTGTTTCAATCAAGCTTTTCATTACCATGGATGTCCATGTGCAGGTGGATCAGGCTCCTGTATTTATTTCTTTTTATTATTTATTTACTCACGGCCCTTCCTTCCACGCAGCCATCCCCAAAACAAGATATCCCGTTGGTTTTTATGTATGTAGGAAATCAAATCAACTGGCTTGTGAAACACACAGCAGTGAAACAAGGAAATTCACCAAGTAATGAGAAAATCGTCCATTCAGGGCAAGGAACAACCTCAGAATTTACCGGTGGTCATCCTAAACTTACTCTAAAATGCTGCTCTTTTATCTCCAGTTTGTTCCCTCTTCAGAGGAAGGCAGAGAGCCAAATAAATTGAATATATTCAATATATATATTCCTGTATTATCACAGGGAAGACTGCACAGCACATTGCTCTCTGCCTCTCCCTTTCTAACATGAAAATATCAACAATTCTTATAGAGAGAGATTTCTTGTATAGATATAGATATAGATATAGATATAGATATAGATATAGATATAGATATAGATATAGATATATTCTTAGAGAGAGAGAGAGTATAAAGAGATTTTTCCCCTTTGCACTTGAGGGGTGTTTTTTTACCAGAAACCCTGAGTTTTTCCAGCTTTTGGGGCAGCACTTCTTTAGGCAGCTGTGCTGTGGCATCCCGGGGAAGGTTTAAACTCCTGTTCGTGCCCAGAGCCCAGGGCAGCGCCCAGAGCCCGAGCTGCCTCCCAGGCCCGTATTTACGGCGCTTTCCCCGAGCCTTTCCCATTCTAAGCTCTATTTAATGGAATCTATGCATAGTAAGTAATCAGGTCAGAGAGAAGCAACATCCCCTGTTTGAGATCAATCGCTGGCTAATACTTTATCTAGGCCACTTTATTATCTCATGCTGATTCCATTCCCATTCTCCTCCTCCTTTGTAGCGAGCGCGCTTCAGCTGTGGTAAAAGTACGGCTGGCATACATATTAAAAACATATACCCATTCTATCTGTATGTAAATGGGGGAGGCACAGCTGGATATTGCAGGAGTTTGATTTACTAATAGTTATTATCTGTTCTAGCTGTTCGGAGGCAGGGAGAGTTGCAGGAAACAAGCTAGCGCAGAAATTGCCTTTATGATATCGCTGCCCCCGCTTTTTTGGTAATTGTTTAAAAGCTCTTCTTGAGCTGAGAGCTCGGCCTTCAATTCTGCAAAAATTCCAGGTTTTTTTGGGTTTGGTTTTTTTTTGGAATTGCTGGAGTCTCTCTTGGTGGGTTTTTGTTTCTGGTTGGTGCAGCACTGAACTTCCTCTGTGGTGGTTGTGGGAAGGAAAGGCGTTCAGGTAGAGAAATGGTGTTTGGAACACCAAAAGTCAGGAATGGAGGAGTTACTCCTGTGCAGGCATCAAGGCACAGCCTTGAGGGTTTCTCAAGGAAAAATTGGGCAGGGAGAGGATCCAGTCACCTCCTGCACTCCGTTGCTTGTGCACAGATCTGATGATTTTCCTTCAGGTTGTCGCATTTTCAACACAGCCGGGAGCTTTTCTTCTTTTTAAAATCTGAATTTACCTTCTCGTGTTGATATTTTATTAATTTAAGCATTGTGTGATAAATTGTATGTCATCTGTGTCAAAATCTCTTCTCCTTTGGTATTTTATTTATTTTAATGCCTGATGCAATTGTGAAATTTCCCATTCCTATGCATCCAGCAATCCCCCTCTCCATTCCAGGAATGGCTCTAGACCAGGCACCCTGATTTTATTGGCTGTAATGGGTATTTTTTTCCCCAGATAAACACTTAGTTTGTGTATTTAAATGTCTTAAGCCACGTGTCAAGATGTTAGAGGCTCTCAAAAATGGATTCTGGCTGCCTGTTCCCACATCTCCAACGAGTACAACAAGGAAATTAAAAATGTGAGGCTTTTTTGGGAGCTGGATTTTAAGCAGCTATATTTTATGTAGCTTTATTTTAAAGGGTCTGCCCACGTAGCTAAACGTATTTGCAGTCGGTTGTGTTAAACCCCTGGTTTCAGCTCTCAGGAAACACTTTTATGGTTTAAACAAACAAATGGAGGATCAGCATAATCCCGCCTGGATTTTCATGTAAACCCCCAGAATAAAGCCAATAAAACGCTGCTGCTTAGGTTTGTCAATAAAAGGGCTTTCCCCCAGTGCCACCAGTGAGCAGCCGGGGCTGGGGTTTGGATGGTGAGGATTTTTGGGATGGACCAGAGCGTTCTCAGCCCTTTCC
Source organism: Sinosuthora webbiana (assembly GCA_013397395.1). Lineage (NCBI taxonomy): Eukaryota > Metazoa > Chordata > Aves > Passeriformes > Sylviidae > Sinosuthora > Sinosuthora webbiana. The sequence continues at coordinate 16,797 of VXBN01007468.1, read as the reverse complement.
TTTTCACAAGAACACCCCAGAGATGCTGTGAGATCATCTTTAGAGCTGTTGTGTGCACCTGTCCAGATGTTTGGGCATCATTGCTGAATCACAGGGAGACAAGAATTTGCCCTCCTTGGCTACTTTTTTCTTTATCCTGGGCCAGTGCAGGATCTCCCATCAGGGCTGCTGTGCTTGGACCCGTGATGAATGGCTTTGTTTGCAGATGTTCAGCCTCTCCTCTGTCACAAGGAGCCCAGTTATTCACTCCACGACAAGGGGAAGTTCTGACACACACCAAACACGTGCAGATGAGAAGGGGAGGGCTCTCTGCTGGTTTCTCGAGGAAAAAAGTACAGAGCCGAGTGTTTGAGCTGTTGTAAATATGGGATTGTTTAGGTTGGGAAAGGTTTGTTAGGATCATCCCTTTCAACTGTGAAATATGTGTGATAAAAAATAAAGTGGATCTTCAATCTCTCAGTTCAGACGTGCAGTGGTCCAGGAGTTGTGGATCAAATCCTGGACACACCGAAGACAAATCAAAATTTATATTGAGGCAGGGATTTCACAGCAGGGCTCGGGATGCTCCTGTCACTGGGTGTTCAAAGTCTTCCTTGCTCAAGGTAGCTTAGGAGGAAAAAGTCTGTGTTTCTTCAGGTCGCAGCATTGCTCAGGGAGCTGAAACTGGGAAAGGTGGGTCAGGGTGGGAAAGACAAGAGGGATATTTCCCCCTCTGCCTTTCAAAAAAAAAGGGGGAAAAAACCATCTCTGTCTTCAAGGGTGGGAGTTCTTCTTTGCCACTTGAGAAACCAGCTCTGGGAATGGAGAAATCCCTTCTATCAGTGTCACCAAATCCACCAGAGCAAGGTGGTGACAAGGTTTAGGGCTGGGCTTTGAAGGCGTTGCCTTCATTCCCTGCCTGCTGGTCACCTTGGGATCACTGAAATCCTCCAGCAAAGGGAACATCTGACCTCCCCTTCCTCCCGTGCCCTGGAGCTGCACAAAACTCCAGCACTTCCCGGTGAAATGTAAAAAGGAATCACTGGAGCTGGCTCAAGGAGGTGTTGAAAATCTAAGGAAATTGGGCAAAAACGAATTGGCAGCGGCTTAAGAGGGACGCAGTTCATATTTTTTGGTTCCTCGAGTCTCCTGGGCTTTGCAGTTTAATTTGAGCAAATGTTTCATTTGGCACTGCTGGTTGTTCAGTAGTTCTCCAGGCACAGGGACAAATATTTACATCTCACTCATTTCGGGAGCAGAATTGCGAATCTTTTCAGTTACTGGATATTGAGAAGTTGTGCCTTTTTATGTCAGCTGTCTTCCTTACGTATTTATTTTTAAATATTTAGAAAAACAAATCTGTTAGCAGTTCCAAAACCAAAAATACCCAAATCTTTAAATCCCAGCATACCGTCCTTTCCATTCATTCCAAATCCATCAAGGAACTTGCTCTAACTGTCGAAATCCACATCGGATTTTTATTATTTGTGTCACGAAATTGGCATTTTCAAATGGATTCGGACCCTCTGCATAGATTAAAACCGCTGGTGCTCGTGCAGTACCATCTACATGTGGGTCTCTAGTCCAATTAGCACCTCAGGACACTCCTGCAGTATTAAATAAGAGTAATAATTGCCTATGAATGAGCGGAGTATAAAGCAGGAGATAGAGATATGGCTTCTTAGTGACCTGTGTGCATTATGCCTCAAATCCCTTAATCAGATTTGTGCCGCTTGATTCTTCCATCCGCAGAAATTCAGCTGGAGGATCAGGGCTTAAAGTAGTAA
>VXBN01007468.1:821-14952 GCA_013397395.1 Sinosuthora webbiana | reverse complement strand
AAAAAAAAAACCCGCATATAAATAGGGAACATTTTTCTCCTGAAGAGGGGCCGCGCTGAAAGATTTTTTTTTTTTAATTGGATTTTCATTGTGATTGACAGCGCTTGATTATGACAGTAACTTTATTTGGCTGGACCGCTAGAGCCCCCTCATTCAGGGGTGGGTTTTTTGGTGTTTTTTTCCTCTTTTCCCTCATCAAAAGCCTTTTTTTTTTTTTTTTTTTCCTCTCTCTCTCGCTGGCATTCCCGGCGGAGTGCGGAGTTTGTGAAAGAGCCTTTTAGCACCTTTGTTGCCGCCATCCCTGGTGACGATTGGGCCCAGCTGGTTGCGGGGTCGCGAAATGCTCCTCTCAACAAAAGAGAAAATCTTTCCCCCCCCCTTCTCTCTCCCTCCGGCCTCCATCATTTTAAGAGCTCCAGAAACCTGTTGAGGATTAGAAGTAGCTTTAGATGTGAAATGAGTGTTAAGTATTAGTAATCGGGAGATTAGGGCCCCGGGGACAACGGGAGATAAACAACCGCAATTAAGGCAAATCTGCCAGAGTAAACAAAATTGAGCAGAAACAGATGCCCTCGCCATTTTGGGGGATTGATTGGAGGGCACCGAGGAATCGATTTTTGTCTTGTTTACACTTCCAAACCCCGGTGATAAACTGGGAGGCTAAATATTTCATAGCGCCTGATTTTAGTTAATTTTTTCTCGGCTCCTCACAGTGACCAGGCCCGGCCTCGCTCAGCCTTCACAGGGAGCAGCTAATTGCCTATGAAGGGCCCCTGTGTTTAAATGGGCTTGACAGGAATTTAAATTTTGTTTCAATCAACCTCCGTGCTCACAGCCTGCTCCACTTTCTAATTTTTAAATTAAACATGATTTTTTTTTTTTTTATTTTCTTTTTTTTTTTTTTTTTTAAGCCGCGGCCTCCCCTCCGGAGCTGGCTGCTCGCGCTCCCCAGCCAGGGCAGAGCTGGGAACACGCGGCTTCATTCAGGCTGGAACACCAAAATACAGCCCTGGAAAAGTTCATTGTCCCATAAATGTGCATCTGCCCGCTCGGATTTGATGGGAGAGGTTTGGGGGAAACACTCAGCTGGTGGAAATCGGGATGAGCGTGTGCCTGCTGGGCTGGGGAGAGGCAGGTTCCCACCAGGGAAAAGCTTGGATTAAAATACAACTCAGAGTGTGGAAATGGTGTTGGTGGCCTCGGCCGTTGTTCAGTGACCTTGGGAGAGATTCAAAGGAATTTATATTTTTTTTTTTTCCCCAAGCCAACTAGTGGTGATATATTTTGCCTTCTCCGTGTTTTCAGCAGGGCTCTGTGTGTTTATTCCAACGTCGTACCTGAGCTTTCCGTGCTCCTCAGACGAGGGGATTTGGCAGCACCTTCACCTCGATCATTTAATACTTTATTTAGTCCCTTTACCAAGCCTGGATGTTATTTTGCACTCCGTGCAGGCAGCGTGCAGCCATTGGAATGCAGGATGATCGTAGTGGTACTTTTAAAAACAACTTGTTCATTTGCTGAAACTTCATCACAAAAATGCTAACGAAGTACGAGCTGTTTCATTCTCCCTTTTTTGCTTCCAGCCACATCATTTTCAGGGTGTTTTTTTTTTTGCTTTTGTTAATTGTTGTTATTTGTGCGTGCGTGTGCGTGTATGCACACAGCATTTTCTTCTCTAAGGTTTGGGTGAGAAACATTTAGGAGATTGTTTCAGTTTACTTCAGCTTAGTAATTTGCTTAGCAATTTTTTTTTTTCTTTTCCCCAGTAGAAAAACTTGGGGAAAACAGTTGTTTTCTTCACCCTTCTCCCCCAGTCTAGGGGAGCACTTAGTCCTCACTTGAAGGGAATTCTGTGGGGAACATTTAGCCCTCACTTGAAGGCAGTACTGCAGGGAATATGTAGTCCTTGTTTGAAGGAAATTCTGTATCAGTTTTAATTCCTGACCAGCTCCTTTCAGTGTCTCCTGTGCTGGAGCTGAGGACAGGTGCAGCTCCATCAGAGTTCAGGTCAGGTGTGCATTTCTGGTGTGGATCTCTGCCCTTTCTGAGCCCCCCCACTCTTTCATTCTCATCACGGCCACGTCTTGAAGCTCCCGAACCGAATCGATTTCAAACGCAACCCCACCAGAAGATGTGCTCCAGGCACACACCTAATGAGCTCCAGCTACTAATGGGCACTGAGGCCACAAACCAGAGCAGAGCTGGGCAAAAGTCAAACCTCTTCCATCCCTGAAATGTTGCACCGAGCGTTTTCGCTCGGCAGAGCTGCTTCTGTTGTCGACAGCTTGCTAATGTCGCCAGCCTCCATCAGCCTTGGGCCACTCTCCCCATTCCTCCTCTGCAGCTCTCCTTAACCTCAGCAGCACTTGCAGAAGTAAACTCCAATGAGATTTCGGTTGCTGTAGTTTGTTTTAAGAGGCCCTAACACGAAAAGTGAAATACCTTTGCTGGGAGCTGGCTCGTTTTCAGCTGAGCGGCGCCGAGGGGTGCCAAGGACAGTTACTGGTTTAACAACGAATATCAAACGCGAAACTGCCGTGGGAAAGAATGATCTGCAGATGGGCAAATAGATTCCTCTGTGCCACAGCCAAACCCTAAACTCTGCAGTAAATTTCAAAGGCCAGCCTCTGCCACAGGAAGGGAGCAAACAGCAGACCCAGGGTCCTGCTTGAGGTCAGGTCCAGGCTGTGTCATGGAGCTGCTCTGATTCTTGCTGTTCTGATCTGAAAAATTCCCTCTTGACCCTTTGTCTGGTGCTGAGTTGCCAGCCTGGACACATCAGTCAAGTGCACGAGGGGTCTCTGAGATCTGTTCTGGGGTCACCAGCTGTCCAAAGCTTGGAAAAATAATCCTTTAATCATTGCTGTATTGCTGTTGAAAAATGGAAATTCGGCTGAGGTGTGTAGACAGGTGCTCTTCAGGTTAAGGTGTTGAGGTCGGAGTTAAGCTGCTCTTCCTCTTGGTCCATCCATCGGGCCTGGGGGCTGTTGTTATTTGAAGGCAAATTCTGTAAGTTGCAGGAGAGTTCTGGTGCCTCAGCAAAACTGAACCAGCTGAAAATCACTTGCAATGAGCTTCATCATATAAAAAGGAAAAATGCGTTGGTGAAAGTGAATCTGCAAACAGATAAATAATAGGGGGAAAAAGTACCTCTCAAAAAAATATATAAGGAAGAAATACAACCCCAAGGCTTCAGTGCTGAGTTGTGTTATCCATTTCTCTTTGTTTTGCATCATCCTTTCACTGTCTCACGTATCATCAGAGGGATAAAATCATCAGTGTGCTAATCTAGGTAGCCATAGTTCTAAGGCTGACCTAGGCTAATCTGCCTTTGCAAATTCAAGAACTATGTCTGACTCCTCTGAAAGTAACCTTAAATTGTAGTCTTGTAAGAATTCCAGAGCTGTATCCTTCACTCCTTCTCCTAATGAGGTTATGACCAAATGCTCATTATAATTGCTTTAGACTCCTTTTAATTTTCAAGCTTATTAATCATAAGAAGAGTTATTTAAAATTGCATAAATTAATCTTAGATTAAAAGCCCATCAAAGCCTCGAAACAATTAAGAATAAGTAGGATTTCCCTGGGGCAGCAAGTTTTATTTTAATAGTGTAGTCAGGTGGATATCAGAACACTGAAGTATGGTAGTGATTAATGTATGCAAAATTTAAATGAGAGTTTTTAAATGGCAAATCTAAATCACATATTGACCTAACTGTAGGCTTTAACTGCATTGTCTGTCATATATTTAAACTGTTTGGCAATCAACATTTTAATTACAGGGTGTGTTAGGGAGGCCGTGCAACAAACAAAACTCCCCACTCCCCGAGTGGAGCTGCTCAGCAGGCTGGGCTCTGGAGCAAGGAAGGAGCAGAAACTTCCAGGAAAATAATCAGATTTGGGTTTTTTTTTTTGTGTGGATGTGTTCTTGTTCCTGCCTCATCTCCACCCAGAAAACCCCACTGGTCGATGCTGGGTGTGTTCAGGGTTGGGGTAGTGGAAGGTGTTCCCTGCCCAGGGCAGGGGTGGGACTCGATGGGGTTTAAGGTCCTTGCAGCCCACAGCTGGAGGATTCTGTCATTCCATGATTTCATCCCCTGCTCTGGGGCTTTCCAGCACCCAGCTGAGCCGAGCTCTGGGGATGCTGCAGCCTCTCCAGCACAGTCCTTGCCCTCAATAGTCTGAGGACAGGAGCAGGGAGACAGAACTGGGCCAGCAAAGACTCCCAGATCCAGCACAGCCCTGCCAGTCCCAAGGAGGAGCTGCAACTTTAGGGTTAAACTCAACCTGTGATCTGCAGCCCCGTTTGGAAGAGACGAGGAGGAGGCTGCAGCTGACCTTGCTGCAGCTTTGGGACACTGGGGACACTCTTGGCAGACACACAAACGGAGCCTCCCAGTGCCTGCTGTTCCAAGCACTTCAGGTGCTCACACTTCTCTTCAAAGGGTTTTAAAAAACCAAATCTCAGGATTTCAAAAGGAAAAGAAGAGCTGGAGCAGCTACATCACACTCAAACAGTGTTGTGCAGGGTCCTTTCACCCGTGGGTGCATTCTGTGTCTCCCTGGATTGACGTGTGCTCAGCCTTCGGAGTTTTTTGGGTTTTTTTTCCAGAGTTTTTACCCCACTCAAGCCTCAGAAGCCGCGTGGAGCATCCCCTGAGGATGCCCTGCCACCTTCTGTGCCTGTGAATTAACGATGTTTTGGGAGTCGGCAGTGAGACAATTGGCCTGAGGATTCCTCGCTGCTATTCCTGGCTGTGGGAGCCGCAGTTGGATACTGTGGATAGCTGGCACAGATAATTAGAACAGCTTTTACTGTGGCTTGTCCTTGGAGGCAGCAGCTCGAGATGGAAAATCCTCCAGCGCTGGAGGCAGGGGTGGGGTGATGAAATCCTAACACGTGCTGAGGTCACTGCAGGGGAAGCCGGGGTCGGTTCAGGGTGGTTTGGGTTACTCAGCACTTTGTGTTTCCAGGAGTCCTGGGGAGCTGTTGGGGTTACTCAGGACTTTGTGTTTCCAGGAATTCTGAGAAACTGTTTGGGTTACTGTTCGAGGTCAGTTCAGGGTGGTTTGGGTTACTCAGCACTTTGTGTTTCCAGGAATTCTAGGAAGCTCTTTGTGTTCCCAGGAGTCCTGGGGAGCTGGTGCAGCTCCAGAGCTGAGCTTTGTGTTTGTCCCGTTGGACGTCAGACTTGTCTCCCATTGAACGTGAGGATGGGCAGGAATTTCCCCTGGAATCCATGCCCCGAGTTAATGACCAGAGCTGTAAACAGGCTGTAAACACCTCAGCAGCAACGGGAGAACCAACTGGGATGTGCTGTTGGACAGCCAAGGTGGAATTTTTTTGGGAGCTGGAGGGACGAGCTGCCAGCCAGGCTCTCCTGATTGAACATTTGCCCAGTGGCTTCCCTTTGAACAGAGCACCTGGAGCAGGGGAAGGCATGGAACCTGCTCTGGGAGCACCAGGAGTTTGGTGGTTTGCTCACGTTTCACATGGAATTCGTGCTGGCAGGGCTGGAATTCTGCTCAGGTGAAACAGACCCCAGGTGTTCAACAGGGTCAGAGGATGCTCATCCCATTCCCAGCTCCTGCTGCCGGGGAGGAATGAGGGAATGGCAGGGAAGGGGAGCAGCCTTCCAGTTCTCCCTTTATTCTTACCAGGTTTCATGTTCTGCGCAGGAAAAGCTGCACCTGATGCATTCAGAGCATGCCAACACCACCCCATAAACTGCTGCATCTTCCTCCTGCCCCCCTTTAAAAAAAAAACCCCCGCAAGTTAAGCAGCGAGCGAGCTTCCCTGCAAGCAGCCTGCAGCCAGCAGTAATATTTATTTTCTCTATTTGTTTTAAGCCTGGGAAGTCTGTGCCTTCCTGCACACTGTCCTGATGGAGCCCTGACCAGCGAGCGTGCAATGCCCCCAGCCCTAATGTGCCATTAATGATAGGTTAATGTACAGTATAATGTTTTTTGGACTATGGGTTCATTACACTTCTGAGTGCAAGGTCCTTGTGCAGAGCGCCCAAGGTCCCATTGCATTATATCATGCAATAAAAATACCCTTTTCATATCACACACACTAATAAACTGTATTTGAAATGCTGTCTGAGGGCACGGCCATTGTCTCCGTGGGCTGTGCCTGCAACAGTGTGGATCTTTTTGTGGTGGGTTTTTTTTGGTTTTTTTTTGGGGTTGTGTTGAGTTGAATTTTTTTATTTTTTTTTAATGGAATGCATGATTGGTCCGTGGTGCTTGGTGATAAAGGGAGCTGAGGCTGGGGAGGGTTCCTGGAAAAGGAAATGTTAAAAGGGTGGCACCAGTGCAGTGCCACGCATTTCCCAACCTTCCTCGCCTGAGGAATGAGGAATTTTCTTATCATTTTTAATTTGCTGCCCTCCCCAGTCAGCCCCTCACTGTCCCAGGGGAAAAAATATAAGGAGGTGCTGTTGTGGGTTAGATCTGATGCACTCCCACCATTTGGGATTCAGGTTCCTGCCCTGTCCTCATCCCTCCCATGTGCCCCAGGGATTTTCTCTGGGGAGGAGAATCTCTCATTTTTGGTGGATTTCCAAGTTGGCTGACTGGCATTTCCCAGTGGGAACGTGCTTTGTCACCATTCTGGGCTGGTTCACTGCCTATTCCACCGCCCTTTGAGCCAGTCTGACAGAAACACTGACTCCTTCTGTGCCTGCACAGTGCTCTGAAATGCCAGGCCCTGCGTGAGGGGCATTGCTGATGCTCTGCCTGTCCCTTGGCGCTGCTCTGAACCCCCTGGGTGCTCTCCAAAACCACAGACATTTTACACTCAGAGGATCCTCCTCTCCTGAAGCTTTGCCCTTCCTTGGATTTGCAATTTGTAAGTTGTTAGTCTACCTGGGCTTTAGACTGAAGAGCTGGAGGGGTTCAGGCAGCCCAGATTTGGGGCTGTGGGTGATGATTTTGTGTCCCAGAGGGAATTTCATCCACCAGGAGCAAAGCTGAACTCCAGGTGGGCACTTGGAGCTGGAAAAGGATGGATCTGCAGCCCTGGCCATGCAAGGTCTGTGGCAATAAGGGTGGCTTATTATCACAAAGAAAGATTTTTATTTATTTTTTAGGCCAGAGGAGAGGGCCGTGAAAGCAAATTGCTGGATTTTAGGGGTAGATAAAACGATGGAACTTTTACCCTTGAATAATGGTGGTTTAATTGACTGGGCTAAATGATTGATGGTCGGTGAGCACCGAGTTGGAATTACCAGGGCCCTGTGTTCAAGGAGGGGGCACTGCCCTTTTAATTTCCTGTCAGATATTTAAATCCTTCACCTCCCCCTCTGCCAGGAGCTCCCCTGTGAAAAGAGTTAAACCTGTCTGGTGGGACACTGCACCTCGAGAAACGTACCCTTTATCAAGAGAACCAGATGAGACAAGTTCATTTAAAAGGCCTGGTTTGTCATTGTTTATCTCATTCTCGGGGTTGACACACAAAATTAGGCTGCCTGACACTCACTGGGGGCCGGCCCTGGCCCTGTCCTGCCTGACCTTTGCAGCTCCAAGCTCTGTGTTCTCCAGCAGCCACTTCCCATTCCCTGCAGGATTCCCAGTGCATCCCACTGAGCCAGGGCAGGCCACACCAGCACCAGCCCAGTCAGAAAAACCAGTTTGGGGCTGGATTTTCAGCCTCTTTCTTTCTGGCTGTGCTGTTCCCAGGTATTTTTATGGCTGAGCATTTAAAAATTGGGAAGGAGTACCAGGTCAGTCAGAAAAACCAGTTTGGGGCTGGATTTTCAGCCTCTTTCTTTCTGGCTGTGCTGTTCCCAGGTATTTTTATGGCTGAATATTTAAAAATTGGGAAGGAGGTGGTTATTGCACACCAGCACCAGGCCAGTGAGGAAAACCAGTTTGGTGCTGGATTTTCAGCCTCTTTCCTGCTGGCTGTGCTGAGTTCCAGGTACCCAAATATTCAGCAGCAACTGCTCAGATGTCCTGGCTCAAANAAAAAGAAAAATAAAATAAAATAAAATAAAATAAAATAAAATAAAATAAAATAAAATAAAGGAGCATTTCCAAAGAGCCTGGGCTGCCTCCCTCCTGCTCTGGACAGGAGCAGGAAATGCCCTGGTTGTTGCACTCAGTGCTTTATTACATTTTTGTGGCTGTGACCACGGGGTGCTGTGGTGTATTTCTGCCCCCAGAGACACCTGTATTCTGTATTTTCTGTCCCCCCTGCAGGGCCACCCCTTCGTGGTGCAGTACAACGACGGCAACGCCGAGGTGGTGTCCATGTGGGTGTGCAGGATGCTGGAGGAGCGCCGAGCCCAGGGGGCACAGTGACATCCCCAGCAGCTCTCCCCACGCCAGGATCATCACCCCCTTTGGACTCTTCAGTTCATCCAGATCCTGTTTTATCCCTAACTAATTCCTAGCAAAAATCAGGATGTTTTGTTGGCTGCCTTTTGTCCTCACCGCCGCGTTAAGGAATTTTCTTACTCGTTTCTTTCGTTGCTGAGCGATTTCCAGGTTATCTGCAGTTAGACTGTACGCAGCCTTAAAAGCAAGTATTTTATATCTCTATTTTTGGGTTACTGAATGTTCTGTTTCCAGAGCGTTTTTTAACTGTTGCTCCTGTCCCAGCGTCCAGAGGATTTCCTGAGGAGTCGGTGGCTGTGCCTGCAGCACACCAAAATACTGGCTTTGAGTGTAAAACTAAAGCAAACAGATAAAAAAAAAAAAGGAGAAATCTCTGGGCTGGCCCACGCTGTGAGGAGGTGAGGGCTGCCAGGTGGGCCAGCATCACCCCAGTAACTGACTGGGAATGTCCCTCCCTGCTCCCAGTGCCAGCTGCTGGGGGTGAGACAGGAGGAGCATCCATGGGCAGGCTGATCCTGGGTCACAGAGGGTTTGGCTGAGGTGGGAAAAGGGCAGGTGGAAAAGGACAGGGCCCTGCTCTGGAGCCGGGCTGGGAGAGCTGGGAGTGTTCCCCTGGAGAAGGGAAAGGATCCAGGGAATCCTCTGAGGGGCTCCAGGAGAGCTGGAGAGGGACTGGGGACAAGGGATGGAGGGACAGGACACAGGGAATGGCTTCCCAGTGCCAGAGGGCAGGGATGGATGGGATATTGGGAATAATCCTTCCCTGGCACAGCTGTGGGTTCAGCTGGCTCCAGGTTTGCTGTTCCAGGAGAAAGGAATGACTGCCAGGTCTCTGCTGGGTGTTTCTGGCTCCTGCGATTCCTCTGGACGTTTCCACAACAGACCAACACAGATCAAATCAGTCCTTGTGTTTTAAAATGCTTAGTAAAAGGAAAAAAAAAAAAAAAATAAAAAAAGACCGATGTGAGAGGCAGGTTTGGGGTGAGCGAGTCGGGTGGGAGGAGGTTGGGGTTTGTTTGCTTGTCTTTGCATTAAAAATAAACTTTTTGCTAAAAAAAAAATAAAATACTGTTTATTTTCCACCAGCAGCTTCAACCCCCCCCACACACACAACTCGGTGAAATATTCCTCCCGAACCGCTGCAAATCCTAAATGTTATTCTGGAAGCAGCCTGGAAAAGGCTCGCTCTCCTTCCTTGGAGGGATCGTTTGTCTTCTTTTGAAGTGTAGAGGTTGCAGGCGTGAACTTATAGACTAAAGTTTGTCTTAATTGCTCTGATGTCACAACCTCGCTGGCAGATAACAGCGCAATGAATGAGCCGCCGGCCCCCCGTTCCTCCAGGTCCTTTCGCTAAAGTGAGACAAATTCCCTCCCTGTGAGCCAGCCGGGGCATCGGCAGCGCTGCCATTTATTCAGCCCTAACAGTTCGCAGCAGCTTTCTCTGGATAAAAGGTTTCTCTCTCTCTCTCTCTTTTTCTCGGATTTAGTTTAAAACTCAGCAAACCCAGGGCTTTACCTGCTGCTTTTCCTGGCAGGGAGGTGGGGAGGCTCACCCTGAAAAAAATCCGTGTGGGATGGAGCTGGGGAAAACCTCCTTATTAAAGTGGTGATAGGATTATAATTCACCTGGTTCATCAATGTAATCAGGGAACTTTGGGGGCCTCCGTCCCCTTTCCTCTCCCAAATCCTTGGGTTCAGTGCAGCCAGGGATGCCCCGCTGCAGAATCTGGGGGGAATGGGGCTGGATGGGAGAGCAGAGGAGGGAAGTTTGGGATTAACCAGCTCCTGCAGCGAGGCTGGACCTTCCCAGAGCTTGGGTCCGGGCTCCGGGGGTGCTTTGTCCCCACAAGGACCCCAATTCCTGCCCCCGAGGGGCACAGGTGAGGACAAGGGCCGGGATTTCCCTCCTTTGGCTGCCCCTTCCCAAATCCAGGAGTTCTTAACCCAGCCCAGGCTCCTCTCCCTGCACCAAGAACATCCCAATCCATGTCTGTGCCTTCAGGTGATCCCTCAGCAGTGCAGGGACCCCAAACCTGCCCGAAGGGATCCCCCAGCAGCACGGGGCTGCTTTGGGGCTGAGCAAATCCCACCTCAGCGCACTCGGAAATGACACTGAGGTGGCCAGGACATGAAACACGTCCCAGGCTCTGCCTGATGTGTCACGTCATCCTGTTCCCGAAATTTCCAGGGATGGGAAGGAACCTCCGGGGAGATTTTCCTGGGAGAGCTGGGAAGGGGCTCAGTGATGCTGATCTCCACGCAGGCAGGAGCTGACCCGCAGCTGGGGCTGCCTGGGGATGTTTTTTTCACACGGATCACGTCCCATCTGTGCCAAAACTTCCGATATTTTCCCCATTTCCCTTCCCCGTGGCCGGGCAAAGCTCCGGCGAGAAGAGCCCGGGGAAGTTCGCCTTTAAATCAGCCCAGAAATAGAAAATATTTTTGTTCCTCGTGTCCCGTGGCCGAACCCAGGCCGCTGTCAGCATTCCAAAGGCAAAGCTTCGGCCTTTGTTTTCCAAAGAGCAGCCTGAAGAGCTGGCAGGGGAGGCGGGGCTCCTTTACCTGCGGCTGTCCCTCGGCTCAAGGCCGGCGAAGTGATCGCGCTCAGAACCGAGCAGATCTCCAGGAACAGCTCCTGGGAGCTTCATTTGACCCCCCCGGACACCCGAGAGCAAAAAGCGAACGGGGGGATTGGAGCTGGGAGTGCCGCGGGGTGTTTCTCCTGCCTCCCGGAGCCGCGTGGTCCTGCAGGGGAAGTTCCACCTGGAGGGACGGACCGCAGGGGTGTGGGGGCAAAACCTGGGAATTTTGGGGGCTTTGCTGGGAAATAAACAACTCCTGCAGGGAACCAAATCACCGGTGGAGAGCGGGAGCTGCGGGAGAAGCGGCTCCGGGGGCAGACCGGGTGAGGAGGGGGCGATGCCACCGCAGCGGGCACCGGCCTCGCTGGGCTCTGTCCCAGCGCTGTCCCCGGGCAGGACAATCCCGGAGCCACCAAATCCCCCGGGAGCTGCTCCTGGGAAGCCCCCGGGAGCTGTTCCTGGGCTGGGGAGGGGCAGGAGGGCCGAGGCACATCAGGGACTGTCCCGGGTGGCGGCTCCGCTCTGCGGGGGCTGTCGGGGGCTGCTCCTGGGGGGTCCAGGGCACACACACAGAGAATTCCTCTTCGGGCAGTAAATCCCGTCTCCAGGGTGCTCCAGGGGCCCCCGGGCTGCTCAGCTCCTCGGACACATCTCCGGGCAAGGGATCTTGGTCCCACTCCCGTTGGGATGTGGCACCCGCAGAGATAAACCCAGAGATGAACCCAGAGATAAACTCGGGGACACCCCGGGGGCCGCCGCGGGCCGGCCCATCAGGGAACAAACACACCCCAGGTGCCCTCAGGTCCCCGAGAGCTGCAGAGGCTCCACCTGCGGCCCCTCAGCCCCTCCCGCACCCCGGGCAGGGCATTTATGGTCACTCTGCCCCGGGGAACCGGGCACGGAGCAGCCCGAGCCCCAAAGGCCGCAGCTGGGGGGGAGCGATGTCCCTCAGGCTGAGGTGACAGCCGGGCCTGGGGGGCACAGGGGCTCTCCGGGGGAGGAGCTGGAGCCCACTGATGGTGAGATCCTGAGCTGTAACGCGTATTTTTAGGATCGCTCATCTTCAGCATTCCCCGGGGGTGGGGCGGCTCAGAGGCACCAGAAATTTGGAGGGATCAAGGGGCTGTTCCCTAAACTTCGTGGCCTCCTCCTGCTCCTCCAGCCTGGCCCTGGGAAAACCTAACGGGGGGAAAAGAGAAAATCGTAGGATTTCCTACAATCCTCCAATTGTAGGGTTCGGTCACACCGAATAAAAAAAAAAAATGTGCGAGCTGCTCTAGTGGAAGGTGTCCCTGCCCATGGAGGTGGGGTTGGAAGGAGAGGAGCTTTAAGGTCTCTCCTAACCCAAAGCAGCCGCAGGCAGCCTGTGATCCTGCGCCTTTCCCGTCGGGAAAGGAGTTGCGCTGACCCGGGGCTGCGTTACCTTCGGCGGAGGGTCTGTCCATAAACCAGCCGCGCGCGCTCAGGACGGGATTTATGGATTGAGCCTTCCCCGCTCCCGCAGCCGCCGCTGCCTCCCGGTCCCCGCTGCGGCTGCTGCCGGCGCCGGGCCCGCGGCGCAAGTTCAAGGTTTGTCAGAGCCCGGGAGGTGTTTAATGGATGTCTGGGGCTTTTATGGGCGGCAGCAGCAGGAGGAGGAGGAGGAGGAGGAGGAGGAAAACTTCCCCGCGGCCGGGGCCCCGCGCAGGTGAGTGCGGCTCCATCCCGGAGCGTGCCCGGCCGTCCCCGGTACGGGCGGAGGGGACGGAATCGCTGCCCCCGCCTCGTCCCGCTCCGTCCCCGCCGAGGCGTTGGCTTCCACCTGATCAATAAAGTGTCCATCGATCCCGCACGCCGCGTTCCTCCGCAGCCGCTCCGGCCCGGGAAAATCGGGAGGGTTTAGAGGCACGAGGGAGGGTTTGGGTGGGCAGAGGACAAGGTGGCAGCGGCGGCGGGGCTGGACGTGGGGCACACCGGGGAGAGCCGGGGGGTGTTGTGGGGATGGAGGGGGTGTGTGTGGGACACAGAGGAGGGGGCACAGACCGGGGGACGCGCTCCGTGCGCAGAGAAGGCGCAGCGGGGTGGGGACCAGCTGTGCCCAGCCCTGGGAAGGGGTCCCGGGGCGCACCCAGAGGAACCCCCAGGGCTCCCGCTGCTCCCCCCGCCCCGCGGGGGCTTCAGCAGCCGGGTCAGGCGGAGTGTGCCCGGCCTGCAGAGAGCCGCCGCCCGCTCCCTTTGTCAATGTCCAGTAATTAAAATGTCACCGTTTAATTTTCAGGCCTCTCGGAGCAATCTTTTCCTAATAAAGAGTCTAATCGAAACGCTCCTTCCCCCGCCTCGGCGGGAAGGGCCGCGGAAGAGGCTGCGGGAGGTGCAGAGCCGCCGCGGATCGATGGAGAGAAGCCCGGATTGATCGGCCTCTAAAATTAAATTTATTGGGGTCATGGTTTTATATGGTGCTGATACAACTGTTAAATGGGGAACATTCATTTCCAATAGGAGGCGTTTATTAAACTTCCACTGAATTAGACCGCCGTGATTTATGTGGCAATCTCGGCTCAGCCCTCCAGGAGCGCGGGGCCTTCCGCGCCCGCCACGCGTGATTATTTATTTATACACCCGTGACACGGCTCCCTAAGTTTTAACCTAAATTATCCACCGGCTTCGGCTGCCGGCGGCACCGGCCCGGGCGACGGGGAAGGACGGGGGGTCCCGTCGGGGCGCAGCGCCCTCCCCGCCGGCCGCGGCCCCTCCGCGCCCCCCGGCCCCGGGGGTGTCCCCGGGGGGGTCCCCGGTTTTGGGGGGCGGCGGTGCCCGCAAACGTCCCGGCTCTCGCGTGCGGCGATCGTTGAGCGTTAATTAGAAATTCATTACAATTAAAAGCCGCGCGCACACGCCTTAATTACATCTGATTTTTAATTCCGAATCCGTGTTTACACAGTAAGCGAGACGTACCTCCTGATTATCCCCAATACTCTTTATACTGTACTAATTATGTAAATTAAACCTAATTAACTGACAAAAACTGCAGTCAATTCAACTGTTAAAAGATAACGGCGGTTGCGAGGAGCGGGGAGCGCGGCCGGGGCGGCGGGGCCGGGGTCGGGCCCGGGGCCGCTCCTCGCCCCGGGGAGAACCGGGGGCCGCCTCCGCCGCTCCGAGCTCCGGCCGAGCTCCGCGGGCACCGGGCAGAGGCACGGCCCGCCGGGGGGACGGCGGGGGGGGGC
>VXBN01007467.1:1420153-1446115 GCA_013397395.1 Sinosuthora webbiana | reverse complement strand
GTATTAAAAGACATCTAGACATCTGATGTCAAGATATTTGAGTAGTTTCTGTTACACCCAAAATACCCTTATCAGTTTAAAGGAAATTCCAGATGTAAAGCCTGTAATTTATTAGTGTAATTGAAGTATTAACAGTCTAATTGAAGACTTATTAACAAAACAAAACAAAAATTAAATGGAAATTGACTGCATCAGGATACTCAGATATCAAATCTTTTCTATGAAACTTCGGTGACTTATTCTTCATTCTTACTTGCTCACCCATTTTTAAAGTTAGAAATTAAACCTGAATTGCAGACACAATTGACAAATAATTCGAGTTTATGCAATAAATCAGTCAAATAGCAAAAATTCCTAATTCAAAAGATACAGCCAGTTCAGTAAGAAAGCCATTTCCTTGGATATGTCACTGCTGTGCTGGTACTCATTCAAGGTTTTCTTTTAAATACAAAGCATTAAAGCATTTGTTGTAATAGAAAATGAGAATGCATTTTCACAAGGAGATCATGCAATCTCAAGGTCTAAAGGTTTTCTGAGAGGAAAGCTTAAGCTTTTAAGGAAGTATTCTGCAACCAAGAAAATTTCACCTTAAATAATAACACTCTATATAAATGTGAGCACTTAATCAAAGTAAAGGCATTATTCTCTTCAACAAAGTATTCGAATTGATCTCTGGAGAGTGTGTGGAAACAAAAAGAACAGGTGAATTGAAACAGTTGAAATACCAAATCTTATCCTAAATAAAAGTATTATAAGATGCCATCAAAAATATGCAGTAAAATATTTAAAAGTAAAGTCAAAGTTTGTTCCATTGCAAGCACCAGACACTGAATGCTTTCAGAAAATGATGTGCTAATTTTTCAAGAATGACATGACAAAATGCTTTAAACATACACAAAAAGACTTCTCTTTTGGCCTCTGCAAACAAAAATGCAAGAATTTTCAGGATGCAAAGAGCATTTGAAGCATTAATGTGTATGATTTATACTAATAAACAAACAAGGGGTATATATATATAGATATGTATATATACATATTTTAGTATATATACTAAGAAATATATTTTATATGTACTAAGAAACACACAAACAAAAAAATTGTAGATACTAGAACAGTGAGAGTAGCCCCCAATATAGGAACCATTGGTTACGCCATAGTGAATCACACTCTAATTTTAGAATTGTTTTGGTTTAATGTTACATTTGGAGTATATAAACCAAAAATGTTTGTTATCAAAGTTTTCCAAATATCCCACATCATAAATTGTTTTTACACCTGCTGTTTATGAGACTGTAAAGGTGTCTTATCATGCTAGCCACAGAAAATATCATGATCAAAAAACCAACAGTGTGACTGCAACCTGAAAGCAATTTTCAAGGGGAGTGTTAAAGAGTATTACACTAAAAAGTGGTTTAAGAGTAAAGATTTTTTTTTATGTTCATTTAAACATATGAAAGAAAAACAATATGCAGTTGGTTTTGGTACATAAAGTGTTCAAAATTCTGTGTCCATTTTTTAGTTGTAGGTAAAATAATATCCTAGATTTTCCTGAATAAAGTCACCTTGATACTGATGCGATATTAGGGATAAAATGCTTGGTAAAATAATAGCTTTGCTCATTCAGTCTTTGCTATGTAAGATTAATAAACTTATTTTATTTATGGCTTAGAGTAGCACTAGGGAATCAAACTGTTTTTCTTAAGTAAGGACACAGATTTTGGTTTTTTTTTGGTTTTCTTTTTGCTTTGTTTTGTTTTTTGTGGGTGTTTGTTTTTTTTTTGTTGTTTTTGGGTTTTTTGTTTGGTTGGTTGGTTATTTTGTTGTTTTTTTTTTGTTATTTTTATCATGAAACCAGTTTTAAAGATTCATTTTAGTGTCTGGTTGTCAGTTACTATCCATCAGCAATTCCTTCATACTTTATTATAAAAAGGTTTTCCCCAGTACACTCTATTTCATAGCTTTTTCAAAAAAATCGCATGAGAAGTGTGAAAGCATTCAATGAGCCATACATGCCCACATAAAGTTAAATATACTTTTTATCTCTGTTGCATATTTATTTTATGCAGTATGTCGCTTGATTTGCAGTGAGTTGGAAACTTGAGTGTTGCTTTTCATATCAAGTCACTCAATAAAATGATTATCCGGTAGCTAGAACTATTCTTTTCTGATAGAAGACATCCCCAAGCCCTTTAATTTTTCATGTTTCTACTGTGGCAAGTAGTCTTCAGGTATACTGGGTAAATACAGACCAATGAGTTTGGCATCAGTACAGTTATTCACACCTTCTGTAGCAAACCAGAACCCATAATTAATTAATTTTTGTTTCAATGAAAGAGCACATTCATTTTCTAAGTTGTTGCAGGGCTGTTTTCTACCATTATGACCATCAACTGCCACCTTAATTGTACAAAACTCTGAAGTCATGAAGATAGTTTATGAGCAGGGTTCTTGGTGAGCTGGTAAATATTTGATTACAGAAGTGCAGTGAGTTCTGTGCTTTATGGGCAGGTGGACAGCAAACCTTTGGTCAAATCCTCTCTACCATATTGGGGACAAAAATAGCTCACAATACATGGCTTGAGCTTTACTAAATTATACTATGTAACTTTGAGTCTCTTGTGGTAGCCTTAGAGAGGTCATAGACTTTGCTGGAAGAGAAGGAAATATGAGGGACACATTACCAATGGGAACAGAGAAAACTAAAAAATATTTAACTTTAAAAAAACTTTATAAGGTTTCACATTTTAAAGGAAGACAATGGGAGCTATACTCCTAAGGGTGAATTTTTTAGATGACTTCACTGGAGTAGAATATTAAACTAGTGATTGCCAGTGAAGAAAACTTTGGGGAAAGTCAAATGCTTTCAAAAACTGGATTTACATGTATTTGAAAAAATGTTCCCATGTTAAAATTTTTGGACTCTGACCAATGACAAAAACCCATCTGAAATAAAATAAATAGTCTGCTTCTGAAATCTGTAAGAAGAAAAAAGATACTAGCAGTGTGCATGCGATCAGGATTCCAGCACAATCTTCTTTGTCTGTTTTCCTTGTGACTAGGGCACAAAAAGTGAGAGTAAAAATGCTCGTTTCAGAAATCTTGTGATTCTGGCAATCTGGAAAATTATGAAAATCTGATGTATACCAGGCATTTCAGAGTCTATTGTTTCTGACCTATGATTTTTCAAGAAAACCCCATCTTTCAGCAAAATTAAACAAGAGCTATTTCCAAGTAGCCACATCCTTACATAAAAGCGTGAATACTTACTTCTTACAGCTGAGACACTGACTTGCAAGTTCAGTAGCCAAAAGTCAAAAGCTCAGCATTTGGCACCAAATAGCTGATCAAGCTCAGACAAAAGATCAATTTTGCTTCATTTTTTGATATGTGTAAATATAGTCTTGAACACTTTCTTTGAAGTGAATAAAGAAGTAGTTCATTCAGAGTTAAATATTTTGATTTGCAAATTTTTTTCTTTTCAGCAGTTTGACACTATGTCAGAGGATCAGTTGTATTTTTTCATAAATAACTATTCCAAACACTTCCAACTGCATTTTATTTTTTATTTGAACTATGGCAGTTCATCACAACTTGGTGTGATATAAAACCACAACATGTAAGTCAGGAAAGCATGTACAAGTGGTGTTTTTTCAACCTATTTCTGAATTGGAAAAAAAGCGTTACATGCACCTCTGATAAGCCCTTGAGTCAGCCAGAACTTCTAGGTAAATCTAACATTGCTTAAAGCAAATATAACAGAAGCTACATGAAAAGCTTACACACTCTAAAGATAAGCTTTGATAAAAGACAGAATCATAATTAAAGCTTATTTTTTAGTGGAAGAGACTCACTAAGTTGGGTGATAAAAAAATGTATGTATAAAGCAACCTCCTAGACCTTTCTGTTATAAAAGGACTGTCTCTCCTCCAGCCTGGCTTTTGGTTTAGAAGTTAGGGCCTATGACAAATATCCTTCTCAGTAACACCCTTGAGTCCTGCCTACATGTCTGCTTGCTTGTCACCAGAGGGATCATAGGAATTTTTGTCACTTTTTTGGCTTTCTTACTTTCTTCGTGTTCCCTATGCTGCTTATTCAGCAGGAGCTACTCACAACAGACACTATGAATCATATTTTGGCACTGTAGATACAAATGTATATTGCAATGGACTTTTTTTACAATTGATAATTTTAAAAATTAAACCTAATGTTGTCTATACTACAAAAGGAAGAAAATAAGTGATGGTTAAAGTAACCATAGATGTCCAACTTCATCAGCCTCACAGATCTTCCATGAAAGAATAATCTGAGTATGTAGTTAAGTTTGATTTGATGACTGCCTATTTACAATGCTATTCTTTACCCATGAGACTATTAGATCCATCTCCTACATAAAGTGACCTGGTATGACCTGCTTCACTGTACTGGCAAACATATACATTTCCACATCAGTTACTAGACAGACTAGACAGCAATATGATAAGTAATGATACCTAATTTCACCAGTTGTTGGAGTCATTATAAATGCATAAAATATCCTTTAGCCATCTGCAAACAGCACCTCTACAATTCTGCTGACATTTTTATTAAGAAACAAAACAGAAAAAACCCCAACCACAAGTTAAGTTAACATTAAAGTCAAGTTTGTTGTGAGAGGTTTTTATAACTACATCAGAGTTAAATAACTTAATATGTAAGACAGGTGCAAGCATTACCATTAGAAGACCTGTAATAGTGAGTGCCTGTGTTATTTGCCAAGAAATTACAGTTCTTTCTTATAAAAAATACAAGAGCAATGACCTGAATGATTGTAGTCTATGCTCTAGACATTCAAAACCTGGCCAGTTATGGAAATATATAATCAATTGGGACTGAAAATCATGTCTAAATAAATAATTAGAGTGAAACTAAGAAAATATATATCTAATTAATCTGAAGGATATTTTAGAGGATGTTCCTCTTATGACCACATGATGCAGAGTGAATCTTCTTTCTTTCTGCTTTCACAGAAATGTTTATTTCTCAAAACTTCAAGGAAAATTCCTGAATATTTTGCAATATATTTTTTTGTCTATATAACTCAAAAACTATTAGAAATTAATAGTAAAGTATGTGATGAAAATACGTCACATCAAATCAAAATGCACAAAGTTTTTGGACTTCAGTCATACCTCCTAAATATACAGGATGTCAGTATTGCTTATCTGCCTTGTTTAACTGTTAAAAAGGAGCATAAATTGTAAAGAAATACCAGATATTATGTTTGCACATAGAAGGTCAGTCAAAGTGTATTTGGTCATCAAGTCGCATGACTTCTTTCTATGCTTTGCTGGATCAGATTTACAGATGGCAAAAGATATCTGTCTATTCACATGTGGTAATCAATCCCATCCCTTCTTTTCATAAAATAGAGATTTGAAGAAAAAAAGCTTTTTTTTTTTTTTTTTTATGTTTACAGGAATATTAAGTAATTGGCAAATATGACATTTAATAATAATTCATGTTGCTTATTAGATATGCTAAAAATATTATTAATAGTTGCATCATATGATTTTTTTTTCCATTTTATCATTTACCTATAGTCAAATGAATATGGCCATGCTATTATAACTAAAAGAGATGAAAAGGATAAATGATAATATTAGGGGATACATACAAAGGAAAAAGAAACAAACAAACAAACAAAAAATCAAGAAAAAATAAGTTAAATTTAAATTATTGAAACTCTTTTAATCAGTCAGGGCTAAAGGAAAAGTATTTGCAGTGTAAATCTGAACTTACATTTCAAATTACTGAGAAATTCAAGTACATGTTATGAGCAAGTTTCATTTACAATTTCATTTATTTTGGCCTGTTGTCTTTATAAACTGCACTGAAGCTGTTCCTATGAATGCCATCACATTATTTTATATTTCAGCATGGATAATTTTGAGGTACTTTACCTGAAAGCTGCTTTTTGGAAATAAATTTGACTTTGACTTTGACTTGGTTTGACTTTGTCATAGCAGAATACTTACCTTTCAACTGACTTGGGTTTTTTTCCCATTAAAGTGTTATCTCAGTGGGTTTTCAATGTTCTGATATTCTCATGAATATGCTGCAAAGAAAAAAAAAATAGGGAAACACAAATTGTAAAGAAAGTTTATGTTTCTTCCATTGTGTTTCTTCTATAGCAGCTTTCTTTGCTTTATTTCTACAAACTATTTTCCAGATGGTGTTTATGCATGAAGTGTATATTTAATGTACAGCTGTTGCAAAGGAATTAATAACTAATATTAGAGAGACCTTTTAAGAGAGATGGAATTTTAATCAAACTTGTATACAGTGCATGAGTTCTTTTTAATTTTTCAAATTTAAGAGCTGTATATCAAACAATATTTTAAACTTACTGGCTTTGTCTCTCAAAATTCAAGGTGTTGTGTTTTTAAGGCTTTGAATATTTTTTTGGAGGGAAAAGAATTGCGTTGTTTTGCAAAAGAACCTGGAGGTAATAGTTTTCAGCTATGCATTGTACTTTAGTATCTTCCAGCTAATCATTAATCCTTAAGCAGTGACCTGATATTCATTGCTAAAAAGTCACAAAGAATGTTAATGGAATTTAAGAAATATCTAGATTATCCACAGAGATCATAACTCCTGGAATAAAAATACAATAGTCTACAGTAATTCATATTTAAGAGTGAAAAAGAGTGAAGGAGTCTGCCTGCATGATTCCTGGCAGGCAATGCCATCAAAAGCCTATGAGAAAATATTTATTTACTACCCACTGATGTAAATATTACATGGGAGGGAAAAGAACACTTTTAAGCAGTATCTGGGTGTGAAAAACTTATTAGGGAAAGGTGAAGATGTGCAAGGGTGAGACAGTCAAATTTGTCAAATTGATGCCAGAAATACAGGACTGTGCTAGTTCCTTCAGATATTTAAATATGCCTCTGCCACCACAGCACTGAAAAATCTCCTTAGGCCAGTGTTTGCTCCCTGCTGAATGACATCTGCCCCTAAATTTTCAAGGCAATACACAGAAATGTAGCTTTCTAGCTCTCACTACAGCCAAAAGAAATTGTTTCAGATCTGGAACCCAGTATTTCACAAAAAAATTACCTAGACATTATTGTGCCTTTTGTAAGTGCTATGCAGCAGAATTAAGAACAGACTGTTTCTAAACCAATAACTTTATATGTGTGACACATATTGTGCATTTTCATCTATTGCATGACACAACCGAGGGCGCAGATATTTTGCCAGTTACATGTTCAGGCTGTGGCTCACAGGGGGAAATGCTTGTCTTGGATAATCATGAATGTTTCCATTGAGAAATAACTTCCAGAGTAGCAGTATAGTGTACATATTACTTTGTATAGCACAGAATAGTCACTACATGTAGTTTTTCTCTTTGGTGAGAAGATACCCATAAATTTCTGATCTTAGCACCAAACAAAGCAATCCTCTGCAGCCTATTTTAGTGTCAACATTATTGGCTGCTGCAAATTGAGGACAGAGAAGAATATACATACCTGCACACACTTCTTACACCTCTGACTTAGTAACACATGAAGATAGAAACAGAGAAGAAGGAAAAATTTGCAAGTGACTACAAACTACTCTGGAAAAATGGGAGCATCCTGGAGTTGGCAGGTACATACCAGCTTTCTTCTGGCTGGATAACTGAAACTAGTCCTGAGACAGGTTCAGTAATCTTTAATTGCCTATGCAGGAGACAGTACTAGATCCATTTACATATCTCCAGACACTTAGCTGAGCTCTCCAGGAGGTGAGTCTCACTGCTCCAGGAGCCATCGCTTCTTGTTTGGAAAAGAATCATATCCAGGTCATGACTTGGGACAGCTCAGCATGCAGGTGCTGCTATTTATTTCCATTATGATACATTCTGTTACCTGACTATTGTAAACTTCCTTGCTTCAGCAAGGTGGAATTAATCAGGGCACATCTTTAGACATCTGAAAATAATTGAAAAGCCAGTCTTCCTAACTTGGGCTACAGTCACCTTCCATAAGTCATTGGTACAAATGTATACCTGCAATAAAATTAATGGGCTCTGAATGCCACAGATGGTCATTGCTGTCAAACGCTACATTTTAAAAATGACTGGAAGTATAAAGCAAAAGCAAGGCTTAGCCACTCTTAATATAATAATCTTTAGCAAGCCTTCTGCAGCATACAAAGCGGTTTTTGATAAATGGCTATGTAATGTCCTATATTTTCCCTTGTTCTTCTTCTGTCCAGTCTCTTTTCTTCAGGGTGACTTCGTTCTCCCATGGAGATTTTTCCAAATAACATCACCACATTTGTATTTACCTTTGAAAAAAAAGAAGAGCAATGAAGGGAAGGGGATGATGAACTTTCAATTAATTTGATTTTCATTCCAAAAGTTCATATTTCTGACTGTAAGTGAATAGAGTAGTTTAAGTTGCATTTCTGTCACTTTGTGTTATGTTGTTCTGATATGAGGTAACATGATGTGATCAAAATAAACATGAATTAATCAGACATGTACATTTGCCTTTTTTAATCTGACAGAGCTACTCTAATGCTAAATTAAGAGAAATCTACAGAGACACGAAAAATTTAAGCCACTTGATAGATTTTTTAAAATTCTGAATCATCATTTTAAAGTTTTATAAACTGAGTTTGAAATATTATTTTATCAAGTCAAGGCTGTTTCTTGTTCATGCCTGTGCATATTTTTTTCAGGAAAAGTAATGAGAAAATGGATTAATTGCATTCAATGTCACATAAATTTTGAAATCAGAAGAGGATTAACAGCAACATTTTCTGCTCTTAATATTCTGCACTTGAAAGAAATAAAAGCAGGAGCCATAGACTGAAAGAAAGACATTTGGTTCTTCTGCAATTAATACTTTAAAATAGTAACTACATATTCATTCTTCCAATAAATGTTCACTTTAAATCACATAGTAAAGCAAGGATATATAATGGTAGGTTTTAATACTGTAAACATTACGTGATTGCTGGGAGAACCTGAGAATTATGTTTGTCCACTCAAATGTAGATTTATCAACACTAATCACATTTGTGCCTTCTTTTACGTTTCATTCATCAGTAAGAAGGTAGCCATTGGAAGCATTCTTGTCTCATGCTTTACACAAAGAAGAAAGCAGGAAACTCTATGACAGAGTTAAAGAGAGGCAAATCACAGTCTGGGGCCATTGCATCCACTCAACAGAATATGTTGTGCTTTAACTATCAGGGTATGAGCACATACTGCTTTCCCATGCACTGCACTTCTCAAGATCAAGGAGTCTTGCCTATTGCAATTCAAATTAACATATTTGTTTGAAGGCTAAGATATTATACTGGTCTTGTGCCTTTTCTTTTCTTGAAACACTCTATGATACATATATATGTATATGTATATACAACCATAAATAAACACACACGTATGTATATGCGTGTTTCTTCTCGGTGCTTTTAAATAAGTGTAAGAACAGCAGCACATTTCAATATGTGCT
Organism: Sinosuthora webbiana; assembly: GCA_013397395.1. Lineage (NCBI taxonomy): Eukaryota > Metazoa > Chordata > Aves > Passeriformes > Sylviidae > Sinosuthora > Sinosuthora webbiana. The sequence goes on along the minus strand of VXBN01007467.1, from coordinate 1,436,624 downwards.
GACTGAAAACAAATCAAAGGATGGAATTGACACATTATTTAAATAAATCACAACATTCCCTTCTCAGTGAGCAAAACATCTAAGTACAACATGGATGTTGAAACAGCCAATTTCCTTCAACAAAAAATGGGGACCTAATGACAATACAGAGATGCTGCTGCTATTATAAGTGAACTAGAGTGAATATGGTTGGCTTAGTTATAGGCTACATCTGTGGAATAAGCATCTTGCCATTCATTTATTTGTGTTTTCAGTATTTCTGTGGTAGTGAATAACTCCAAAATTCCAAGTACTGAACCTAAGTCTTTTTTCTTTTCTCTCTAGAGTATTCATCCATAATTCTGCCAACTTGAACTGCATGGAGAAACAAGTAATTACAAATAACACTACAATTTATCTTATATATGGGAAATATGGATCTGAAAGTAAACTTTCTAATCAAAGCATTACATTCTGAGCCAACAACAAATTAGTTTGATTAGTTATTGTGCAAACTGTTGGCCTAAGAAGCCATCTGTAAATAAAGACAATTGGAAAAATATTGGAGATTATAAACAGCCATAATGTTAACTTGCTTTTGCATTTTCTCATCATGTAATGCCAATGTGACATTGTAGAATCTGCACAGTAACAGTGTATTATGAATATGTAAATATGCCAAATATGCTGTAAGCTCCAGTCTGGCATGTTGATAAAACACAAAGTTATTGCATGCTCTGAAACTGAGCATTAGCTCTCCACATTTGCTAACATTAATCCAAACTACTTCATGTACTGCAGTTTGAAAGATGTTCAATTAAAACTCATTCTGCCTGGTATAAATTACTATTATTATGTTGTGAAAGAAAACCTGGAAATATCTGCTAACTTGTTGTATGTGCACTGCCCTTACTCTCACCTCACCTCCCAGACAGCCATTTCAGAAAATTGCCTTTAGTAATTTAAAATTCTGTCATGAGCTGGTTTAAGCAAAACAATGAAAAGCTGAATACATGCATAATTTTTTGAGAATTTCATACTTTAGGCAACTGGATAATAACTGTTGGCAATAGCTGCATTTTGAACATTCATTTTTATTTCCAGGGTATTTACTTACACACAGGCATACACACATACATTATTAGACTGATGTTCATTGCTAAAGTCCATTGATTTGTCTCAAACTATTTTAAGAATAATCAAATATGAAGTCACTTTCACCTCTCAAGTCTCAGAAAAATAATTAATTCATCTATTGCCTAGATGAGAAAAAAAACATGCAATTTTGTAGTTATTCTCTCTCAGTTTCGCTCAATAAGGTGAACTGTATAGATGAGCTATCCAAACACAAATTCTGTTATTCTCAGATTAAAAAGACACATGTAAATATCTAAATGGTAGTCTCATCACAAAGAGACTGGCTATTTGATTGCTAAAAATGTCATATTAATCATATGAAAAGTTTAACTTTTATATTAGCAGAGTTAAGGTATGTTTGAAAGCACTAATTCAGAAAAGCTCTTGTAAATACTTATGAAACCAGACAAGTGCCACTATATTTTATTTCTGTAAAAATTGTTCTAAGCACCCTGAATTTCCAAATTAGAAAGGTCCTTAAACGCATGTCTAGCAGATATAGAGGTAATTTTACTAGCATTCACTTGTACTTAATAGCAAGCATATGCCAGCCAACATTTTCTAAATTATGGCTGACTCCTGGGAGTTTTGCATAGCTGAAGACCGAACAGTGGAATGAACACAATTAAAAACTTGGCAGTATTTTCAATGCCTTCACTCTCCAAACTCCCAATGATAGCTATAAAATCAAGCAGATTTTGCTAAAGCATACGAGGACAGCAGTTTTGTGTTCTGGATAAGATCTTTCATATATTTGAGTATTATCTAGTCTCTAAGGCTTTCAGGGACATCCAACATCTTTGTCTGTTCCCTGGATGTACTTGTAGGTTTTCTAGTACAGCTTGAGAAATATCTGCTAGGAAAGCCTGACAAAAGGCTCTCTAGGCCATAGAAACCTGTGCAACTGGCTAAAAATTGTTCATGTAGTCATGGGGTTACTAGGATCTCAAGAGTGTTGCTGCAAGAGAGCTCTAGCTCAGATCTCATTGTGGTTTTGCTGTGGATCTCCTGATCACTTCTCTGTCAGAAGAGGCACCCTAGGATCATGGTTCCTGCACTCAGCTTGCTGGCTGGAGGAGTCCCACTGAATCATACCTTTTCATGTCCATAGTAAGTCCTCCCAAGACCTTAAATGCCAACTGCTGCACCCTACACATCCGCTCCTTTTGTGCAACTATACCCTTTCATGCATGCATAGCATAAAATTGTGTAATTATGTATGTGTCCTTTTAATTTTTAAAGAGATAAGCAATGCACTACAGTTATTCGGTAATCACTTTTCAACTTGGCACAAATTTTTTTTTTTACAGTTTGGTAGACTAACTTCAGACTAATTCAAATATGAATCACATAAACCATGAAATTACCAAACTGAAAATTATGTATATTATAATTTTAATGCAGAAGTTGACAGATATGGACTATAACTGAATTAAATCATGGAGTTTATTTCCCTAAGTGGCTTTTATCACCTTGATGCGCTTAGTGCCATCCCTGCTGATCACAAAACTTATTCTGTCCAGAAGAGCTGACTGATAAAAGTTCTGAAAAATTGCAGCTCTAAAGACAATAAACCTCCCACTTACCCTGTAGTCATCTGGTTTTCCCCATAAGAGATAGTACTTCTCTCAATTTACATTTTAATTACTTTTAAGTAATTTAGCAATTTGCAAGTATCATACTAGATGACTAAGAGAGAAAAGTAGAAAACATTATATCACATTTTGCAGAATGCCAAGCTAGCAGACAGAAGATCTAACCTTAGAAATCTGGGCCTTGCTGTCAATTGGCATTACCCAAATCACAAGATGTTTGGAACATTAAAGAAAATCTTCACTGCAATAATTTTCTTTTCTTTGACAAATGTACTCATACATCACCTAAGAGTCAGACAGAGGAGATATGCTATGAAACATATTAATGACTGGTTCTTTTTCCAGTGTGATTCAATTACAAAAGAGGAAAAGACTACCACATAACCACAATCTTTGCGAATACAAAAAAAAAAAAAAAAAGGCAAAAGTCATTAGGCCATTCATCACCAGGTTGCAATATTATCCCCCTTTCTAATACAGGATTGTGTCCATTAATCTTTACCAATTAAAATAGTGTCAGACAAAGGTCCCTTCCAACTCAGAATATTCTGTAATTCTGTGAAATATGCTTAGCATATGACACATCCCTTCTAATTTAATTACTGTGTGTAACATTTTGAAATATGACTGAGTTGCTTATGAACCATTTGAATCACGGCCTGTACTTTTAAGACTTTGGCAAATTTCATCCTTTTATACAAACTCCTTTCTGAACCCTTCCAACTAACGTCTGCATTGTTTCACACACACACACACAAAAAAATCACTAGCATCACAAAGGACTGCATTATGATGCATTATGATCATCTTTTACTAGCAAAGGAGAAAAGAATTGGAAATCAATGGACCAAAACAAATCCATAGAGAAGGAAGCCTAAATGAGGGATAAAATAATGACAAGAGACAAATCCTTAATCTATTTTGATTCCTTCAAAGACTGATGCAAAGAAAAATAATATATTTGGGATAACTGAAATGGAAAGGAAAACTGTACCACTCTGCTACTCTTACCATCTTCTTAACATCAGCATCTTATCTGGCAACACTGATTGGTTCACAAGGTGAGTAGACCCAGCCAGAGATGGGAATACAACTTGTATTGCCACCTTCAGTAGTGGATTCTACCTGGATGTAATACTTATGTTTTGCTGCCTTTTTCTCGTGTTCCTTTTGTATTCTTTCCTATTACAACCTAGCCTGATAAGTAGTTCTCAAAGTGTGCATGAAACTCTACCACACATATGTCCATTAATTGAGGGAGATTATTTTCAGTAACTGTTACACTAACTGTTTAACCCACCCCTCCTCTTTATACTTAGTCAGCTCACCACACTGCTTTATATAACAAAGATAGCAATTGTAACATCTTGATTATGACAGAATTAAACAGACTGCTCCACAGGAAAACTGTGTCTTATCTGGGGCATTGGAGGTGTTAAGCATCATGATGTTATTATCTTGTGCACAGTGGAAGAAAGAGAAGTACTTTCCATTGTTATTAAGCACCAGCATCAGTAAAACACACTCTCTAAGTTTAGTAGATGGTAGCTGACAGGAAATCTCACACCTTCTTGGAAAAGGAGGACAAATATATGAGGGCTTTTTCATTGTATATTTGCTCAGATAATATATGAATTTTATAAATTTTATACTATCCCATGTCTGATTGCATCATTTGGTTCATGATACTAGAGCATGAAATGCAGAAGAGGAAGAAATGCTAAAGAGAAGAACTAACTAAAATCCAACATGCAAAAAGCAGAACAAAACAAAGAAAATAATGAAAACTTTGTGCTCATATCTGAGAACTTTCTGTAGTGAATTGGCATAGAGAAAAACTGTAGTTTTAATGAAATCACAAGGCGATTTATTTATTTATTTATTTATTAATGATGTAATTAACCAGCGGTGAGTGAATTGCACATCAGGATCAGGATCAGTAACGCAAGAGATAAACCATCATGTAAGCCACTCAGAAAATTCAAGAAACAGCCAACAGTCAAATCCCTCTCCTCATGCAAAAAGAGACTTATGGGCACAGGTCCCCAGGTGACCAGATGACCCCCTCATCCACAAGTGCAGGTACCCTGACTGCATATTTCTGTGGGAGATGTACATGCTTCGGCCTCATGTGAAAGCCTGCCACTTCCTACAATATGGGGAAAACCCTCATACTGGTGAGAAGGCAGCTTTCAAGTGTTCAAATCTCCCTCCACCATGAAGTCATTTGTTGTCAGGTCTTTCTTTTTGAGATACAGAAAGAACACCACACCATCTCTCTCTCACCTCACCACCCACCCCACCCCCATTTCAACCTACTGTAAGCCAGTATTTTAGCCAGGGAACATGCAAGTTAAGTTGCATATTTTAAAAGTTCTTCTTTAGTTCATTTCTTGTACCAGAGATAAAAAATAGGGATGAAAAATATTTTTTAGTCTCCTATAAAACATCTTGGAAATATCTCTCCATATTTCTAAACTTATTTCAGGAGCAAGTGGGTTAGGATAATTAATTGTGGTAAGTTCATCTTGGCCAGCAGCCAAAACCCATCCTGAGTCATGCTCTCTTCCCTCTTCTGTCAAATGGGGAGAAACGAGAAGGAAGAGGAGAAGGTTTATGGACTGAAAAAAAGATCAGGGAAAAGCTGTTCATGCAAGCAAAGTAAAAAGCATTCACTACACATGTCCAAGCACTTTCTGGGAAGCAAGACCTCAGCATGTGTAATCAACCACTGCTTGCAAAGATAAATGCCATAACCACAACTGTCCCCCCTTAGCCCTTCTTTCCTTGATTTTTACTGTTCAGCAGAATATCATGTTATGGAATAAGCCAGTTTGGGCCAGCTGCCCTGCCTCCTCACAGCTGTCCTGTCCCTTCCTACTCTCCAGTGGTAGGGGGAACAGGGAGGAGGCCATGATGATGTACAAACACTGTTGAGCAACAGCCAAAATTTTAACTGGTGTGTGAGCAATGCTGCTTTAGCCACAAACGCAAATCAAGCACCAAGTGGCCTGTTATGAAAAAGTTACCCCCATTCCAGCCTGACCCAGTACAGGAACTGAGCATGGAATTTTTTTCTGACTTATTGGTAAATATCATGTTCACAGTAAATTGCAAGTATTTTTAGTACTGAAACTGAAAAAGAATCACACTCAATTATACTCTACTGAAAGATTATTGACTTTCATTCATTTGGTGAAAATTGTATATACCAAAGAAACAAGTGGCTCAAAAATAGTCCCACTAGCCCACCAACCAACCAACCAACCCAAAAGACCAGGTTTAGCACTGATCTATAATATTAGTGCACTGCATAAAACCAGTAGAGATTATGTGGGAATGATCAAGCCAGGCCTGATGGGAGGAATTCCACTTAAAGCAGAGAAAGCCTTATGTCTATGAAAAGTGAAGTGAAAACCAATGTACTTCAGGGAGGCTTAGAAAGCAGGAAGACTTTCAAACTGCTTATCATCCCACCAAAATTACTATCAGAGAGTGGAACAATAACATTATATGAAGTAATCATGTTATGAAGAAAAATGCAGAGTAGAATGGAGGACATGGAGTTTCTTTCACATTTTCCTGGATGCAAGCTTGTTGGGTCAGTTTGTAGATTTGACACTGGCTATTGTTAGAAAAAGACAACCTGTCTTTTGAATTCTTTCTATCACTGATATTGTATGTGGTCATGGCAAATTCAAAAAATATAACAGCTGGTTATCTCATTTTGTATTGAGACACCAGCAGAAAATCAGAGAAGGAAGCTGAAGATGCAACTGATACTTCTAGAAGCAATAGCAGTGAAAAGAAATCAAAAAATAACCATCTTACTTAGTCACATAGGTGAGAAATAGATGGACTCTGCCAAGTTTAGTAAAATATTTTACATTTTGTAGTCTCTAAAAGCAGAGGGGAAAAAAAAAGAAGGTGACTTCCACAAAGCAGCAGCATCACTGCCTCCCTCTCCATTTGTTTTTTAATAGTTTTCAATATACAGGTGCTAAAATGTCTGTTCTTTTTTAGAAAGCTATTATTCAAATGCAAAATCATTACACCAATAAAGAGTAGACCAAAAAAGGAACTCCATATTATAAAAATAAAGTTTCATAGAATAACTTAATCACAAGGTAAATGAACATTTTTCAATGCAAACATTCATCTAAGAACTAAACTAAGAAGCAGAGATAGGATGGAAGCCATATCCAGATAACAAAATTCCATGACTATAAGGCATAAAATTCTTTTAGTAGGAGCAGAATACATCATCAGAAAACTAATGAGGCTTTCGTGTGTCTGCCAGAAAGGGGACTAAGTATGTTGCACTCAACTGGACAAGGCTTAGTAAAGATGGAATGAATCAGGAGTCAATACCAGATGATCAGAAAAAAGAGATTGAGACAGGGAACAGTGAAAACACAATTGACAGTAACTAGTATGTTGATAAACACATGTGACAAAGGACAAAGGACAATGTATCTCAGTTATGGCATTATAAATTACAAGCTTCTGTGAAACCACTTCTGTGATTGTAGAAGCATAATCAAGATCAGACCCTAGTCTAGGACAAGCATGCTCAGATTTGAAAATGTCAAAACATTTAATCATATAATAAAATTTACTTGGATTCCCTCATCACAGGAGCAAGTGAGGAAGAAGAATTAAAAAAAATTAAATTGCTGATTTCCAAAAATTGATAAAATTATATTAATTGCATTATCTTTCCTTCAATAATATGTGGGCCAGGGCAAAGTGATGACAAATGAAGAACTGCTCTTCTAAATCTGCATAGAACAATCTTCTTTCTGCAAATAAAGGTCAAAGCCAAAGGTTAATTTCTGTGTTGTCTGTCGCCTGTTTTCTTTAGGTCAATGATCACAGATCCTACAAAGTCTTTCTCCCTTCTGATTAAATCCATTTTAAGGGGTTTTAACAGGCCCACTTTCCAGTTCAAAGAACAATGAAAAGTAATAAGTAATTCCTAAAAATGTACTGTGGGCTGTGACAATAAAACAACCTAGTTGTAAACTATTGCAACTGCAAAACTCACATACATCAGTTACACATATAACTTTTTTTCATTTTTTAATTCCTGGTTTTGTACTTAAAAATCAGGAACAAAAAATAGGAAACATGGAAAAATAGTATTAATATTACATCTCTGTCATTTCTTATCCATCTAAAAATAAATAACATCTTTTATTTTGGTGAAATTAGGCGATTTTTCTACTTCAAAGTCTCTAGAGAACAGCAAAATTAAAGAACTCTGTCCAGCATACCACTAGGGAAGAACAAAATAACTGCTAGAAGAACTTATCTTCCTTACAGCTAAAAGTGCTTGTTCTTCCAAAACAAGTCTTTAAATGTGTCCTGGGTTGGGCACAAAGTATTCTGTCACCATCTTCATGTTAAATCCAGTTGGGACTGTGCCCTTCCTGGGGGCCCCTCCCTCAGGGTTATCTTCTGTTAATGGGCCATCAACACCTTGCCCATGACTCATAGATAACTCCTGGAGGGAGTTATCTCTGTTTAATGGCTCATCAAGGATCCCCCTGCAGGACCCATCATCCTATTGTGAGATGCTCCGCCCAGGGGGAGGAACACAGCATTCTCACCTGGATATAAGCTGGGGTTTGGGACAGTACGGGGGGCCCTTTCCACTCGATTCCCAGAGGACCAGAGCTACTGGACCTTTCTACGGGATCACTGCTTCAGGAAGACCACCTCATCTGGACTGTTTCCATCACCCTGATCAGGTTGTATTCTGACTCTGTCAGTGGTCTTTTGTATTTCTTTGCATTTGTTTTATTTTACCTTTTCTTTCTTTTCTTCATATTAAATTTTATTTTTGACTTGGAGCCTTTCACTTGTTTTCCTTTCAAACCACTACAAAAGGCCTTGTAGAAAAGCCTCTTAACATCAAGGTAGATAAAAAACTGTGTTGCCAAAGCTTATATTCCCAGATGATTTTAAAAATCAGTGACAGTCCAGAAGCAAGATCAACTAAACAGAAAATTGTTCTAGTATGAATTTATTTTATATGTCTATTCTCTTTTTGTAGAATCTAGAACATTCTCTGAGATCTGTTTATTTTTTTTTTCATTTGCATTTTAACTGCTGTTTCTTGACAATTAAAATCATAGGTCTGCATGATGTCCAGATGTAGGATCCTTTTTTAATATAGTGCAGTTCTTCCTTGCTACTCCAGCATGATTCAAGCAAAATTTACGTGACAATGTAAATGAAAAGTAATAGAATGTAGATATTTGATATTTTGTACATTTTTAATGTTTACCTATGGAATGCATTGAATACAGTCCATTATAATGTTTATATTTCTCCCTCTTCTAGAATTTATTTTATTTTTTCTTCCTCCAAAAAAGACCAGCAGCATTTCTTACATTTGTCACTTGTACAGTTGTATTAGAGAAACTAATAGCTTTCCTGAAGAAACAGAATGAAAGAAAAAGACAAGTGTCTATAAAAAAACCCAAATAAACAAAGCCAAAATTTAGTCATCTTTCTTCTTGATGAGCCCTAAAGACCACCTTTCTTCACTTATCAATGCCCCTTTAAATCCATGTTTATATTTCTTTCTGCTTCTCCTTCCTCTATAGTAGATTAGTATTATATTAATATACTAATACAGTACTAGTTTTCTATTGTAGTGGGATGCAAAAAAGACCCTGAGTGATGCAAGTTTTATTTCATACATCAGGGGTTTTGCCTCAAAATTAATTTGTCACCTACAATTTTGCTCATCTCATACTCAAAATAGCCAGATTTTGGGCTGAACATTGGTCCTACATGAGACCATTTGGCAGTCACAAGTTCCATGTCATTGTTCAGAAAATCCCTGACCCACTCCCAGGGATAATGCACACCTGTTATCTGTGGCTGCCTCCTTTTTCCATATACCAATTCCCCTTTTACTTCCTCATACAATCTGGGCCTAAAAATTTGCCTTCTCTATCTACACTAACCTGTTTACATTATTTGCTTTGCGTATGGGGAAGGCATATCCCATCATGATTTTATATGGGAAATACTTTGGGAGTACATGACTCCACCTTTTTCATAAGGATCTAGCAGGTGGAGTGTTTCAATGTGAGGAAGTAGTTGCTTCCATTCAAAGTGTGATGGAAGGAATCCTAAAACAACAGTATCTAGCAAAGTGAGCCTACCTTGTGTGTCCTTTGCAGAAATACAGGCAAGAACTTGAACTTAATGAAACCAAAATAGCAATAAGCAGAAGGAATATTCCTCTATGAATCATGAAGGAAAAAGAAATCACTGCAAAACTAAGACACCTTGGTTTCTGATTTCCATTCCCTTGGCATTATTCAGAATTCTGTGAGGAAGTAATGGACTGAAAATAGAAGGAAGGGATAGAAAACTTTCTCTTTATATTTAACTTTGTTGAGTGGCAGAAAAGTGCTGTCTCTCCATCATGATGCCTGCTGGAAATAAAGTGTTTTCACATTCTGCCTTCAGGTCTCTCCAGGTAATAATATAGTATTTTCCAATGAAAGTCTTTCTGAAGGAATGATTTTTCTTTACTCTATAACTTCAAGTTTGGAAAAATGGGTTCAAAATTTTGGAGATTCTAAATCTTAAGTTCCCTAGGAAATCTGTTCATAACTAGTGTTTCCAAAACAGAAAATAGTGGACAACTGTGAACCTGTGACAAAGCTTCTGTGAAAAAACAAACTACTCATAAGCTTGACATCTATTTATAATGCACCATATTTAATTAATCTAAACCTCTCCGTATAAATTTTATTACAATTTGATGATTAACTCTGTTGGCACAATATGTTATAGTAACTCTAGAGATGTTTTCTGGAGGAGAAAGTGACTTGCAGATGAGTACAATCCACTTGAAATGCTCGAAATACTTTCACATACAGAATTTAAAAGCACACAAAGGTCTGTACTTTCATTTGTACTGGTAACATTGTCATGTTTTCAGAGAAAAGTGCATCCTGTAGTCAAGAGGAGCTGCACACGTAAATGATGACATATAGATGTCAATTTTTAAAACTTCCCAATATTATAACTAATAGTTGCAATAAATTTTATTAGCATATTTGTTTTTATATTCAGTGAGTCATAATTATTGGTAAATATAAGAGGAGAGATAAGGAGGCAGTAATTTTAGTACAATTTATGATTCCCAAAAATAAATTGAATGGATAATCAAGTTAAATATGCAGTAAAGAACAGACATTTCTGCCCATACATGTCTAATTTTTCTTTTCCCTTTTTCCAATTTGTTTTTTTCTTTCAATATTTCAGTTATTTTGTACATTTCTTCCTTTTTTTGTCCTATGACTTCTTATGCTAACATTTTACTTTAAAAGGTAACACTGAACTGACACTAACTGAATTAAAACTGAATGCTGTCAACAAATTGTCTTTGTCAAGTAGTTGTCTGAATAACTATGTAAAAATCTCAACTACCTCTTTGATGAGTACTGCATGTAAATAATTCAACATAGCCCTAATCCTTGAAACTATAAAGAGACGTGAGAAAGAGAAAACATAGTCTGGTTCAAAAACAAGCTGAGGGCAATATTATTGCATTCCTAAAGGGATAATATGATTTTGATGAACCTTAAACATGCTAGCAAGTTGTGAAAGCCTCTATATAATTTAGAGAGCTCTTATAACACTATGGTATTTTCTTTGAACTGAATAAATATGTTTCTGCTATTCTGACACTATGTACGTATGTCAAGGACACATTGTCAAATCATCAAGTATTTTAAATTAAAAAAAAAATCAATTCAGAAGTGCATTCTGAAATCCATCAACACAGGAAAAGTGTTGAAAGATTACTATTTTGTCCAACATACACAAAATCACATTTAAAAAATACCCAAGAATTGTCTAATTGAATAATGACTAAATACACAGGAGGAAGAGGAATCAAATGTTAGCTATATTTATTTTCATGTAATTCATAGAGGTCATTCAGATCACTCCCACAGGACACATCAAATTATATGAACTCCTAGAATTTGCCTGAAGGAGGAGAGATAAGTAGCTTCTGCTAGTGTCTCTAGTGATAATAATTTCATTTTTTAGAAAAAATACATTTGTATTATCCAAGAAAAAGTTCCTATTGTATTATATATTTTTTTAAACCACAGAAACCATCGATAAAATCAAACAGAAGGAGAATGGCCCTTCTTCCACATAGCTTAAGAAATAATGATTTGTGAAAACAAATACTTTTGTTGTTGTTTAATTCTATCCCTGGCCCTTATTTATCAGCTTTAACATGCAAAAATGCTTTAATTTATTATCTTTCTCCTGATCTTCATCATGTTTGCAGTGCTCCCCTGTCATCTCACAGGAGGGAAAATCATACGTTATATGATCTTAATATTCTATCTTTACATTACTGCCAGATAAATTTTTACAGTATGTAATTCAATAGCCCTGCAGTGCCATTTGACAAAGTTTTGCAAGTTTAATGGAACTGGAACAGAGCTGAAAAGTAGAAATGTTCAATAAAACTACCTCAGTGTCCCTTCTTTTTCTAGGGTTAATAGTACATGTTTAGAAGCATAAGGAAAGAGTCACCCTTTTCTTCTTAAATCTGCAATCACAGAATCATAGAAATAATCAGGTGGGAAAGATGAATGAACTTCATTGGGCCAGCTGGTACAAGCTCTCTGCTCAAGAAAGGCTGTCCCAGACCATGGAGATTGCATCCAGATCGTTTTTGAGCATCTCCAGTGAGGGAGACTCCACCTCTCTGGGAAGTCTGTTCCAGTGCTCGGTCATCTCCACAGTAAATAAGTTCTTCCTTATATTCAAGTGGAACTTCCTGTGCATCAGTTTCTGCTTATTGCCTCATGTTCTATTGCTTGTCATCACTGAGAAGAGCCTGGCTTCATGGTCTTGACCCTGTTCCTTCAGATACTGTCTTGGTTTGAAAGAGAGGTGTCTGCTAGGGAGGGCAGGAGCCTCCCTTGAAATCGAGAATGTAAACCCCCTCCCTCCGAATTATTATAATTTTGAAATTAAAGGGCTCTCAGGCAAAGATATGAGAATAGTAATAAGGGTTTTTACTAGTATGTATAAATAAAGAAAAAAACCCTCACAACTTAATAGGAAAATTAAGAATAAAATGCAATGATTCAAAAACACTGACAGAGTCAGAATACAACCTGACACCTTGTGGGTCAGGATGCTAAATGGTGGCTGCAGTCCTCCAGGAGTGACAGATGTGATTCTGTTAAAGCAGTGATCCTGTAGAACGGTGTAGTATTCCTTTGAAGTTCCAGTGGTGATGTAGATGGGTCTGGTCTTCCCCAGGGGACCACAGTGGTAAGGCTGACTGTGGTGTTCCAAATCTCAGATTACATCCAGATAGGAATGCTTGGCTCCTCCCCCTGCGTGGAGCATCTCACAATGGGATGATGTAATTTTATCTGTCATGCAGTGAGCTTTAATGGCCCATTAACAGAAGATATCACTCGGATGGAGAATGGGTCGTGGAAGAGATAAAGAACACTGCCCCACCTGGTTTTAACAGATGGTAATAGAATACACACATTTGGTTACATCTTGCATTGCAACTTAAGACAGATACTTATACACATTAATGAGGTCCCCTGTTATCTCTACTAGAGGCTGAACAGGCCCAACTTCAACAGCATTAGTGCATAGTAGCATTCAGCTAATCTACAATCTTGCACACACAAACCAATAATGAACAAACATGATGACCAAACCTGGCTTTACATGTAAATATATCTTCATAAGGTTAATTTTTGTTAGGAAGTAAGATGAAGTAAAAAAATAAACCCAAACAGTATACCCAGTTTAACTGTTTAAAAGGTACAATATCATACATATCTCACTGACTCATAGAGCAGTCAAGGTTGGAAGAGACTTCCAAGATCATCAAGTTCAACTGTCAAACCAGCACTGACACTATAACCCATAAACGTCTATAACATATCACCCGGCACCAGATCTACACACCTCTTAAACACCTTCAGGGATGATGAGATGGTGACTTCACTGTCTCCCTGAGCAACCTATTTCAATGCCTGACCACTCAATTGTGATTTTTTTTTCCTAGTATCTAATCTGAATCTCCCCTGTCTCAGCTTAAGGCCATTTCCTCTGATCCTCTCACTGCAGATATGCCAGAAAATACCAATGCCCACCTCATTACCACCTTCTTCCCGGTACTTGTAGAGAGTGATGAGATACACCCTGAGCCTCCTCTTCTTGAGACTGAGCAAACCTATCTCTCAGTTGCTCCTCCTAAAACAAGTTTTGTAGACTGTTAATGAACCTTGTTGCCCTTTGTTGGACACTCTCCAACACCTCAATGTCCTTTGTAAAGTGAAGGAGCCAGAATCAATCACAGTACGTGAGGTGCCGCCTCACCAATGCCAAGTAGAGGCAAATGATCACTTCCCTAGTCCTCCTGACTACACTGTTCTTGATACAGGCCAAGATTCCGCTGACCTTTTTGGCCACCTGGCCACAGTGCTGGCTTATATTGAGTTGTCAACCTGCACCCCCAAGTCCCTTTCCACTGAACAACTCTCAAGCCACTCCTCCTCCAGTCTGTAGCATTTCATGGAGTTGCTGTGGCCCAAGTGCACAGCACTCTGCCTTATTGAACCTCCCACATCTGTCAGTTGTCCCTCGTCCATTGATTGAGTTTGACCAGGTCTCTCTGCAGAGCCTTCCTACCTTCAAGCAGACCAACACTCCAAACCAATTTAGTGTCCACAAATTTACTGAGTGTGCACTTGATCACCCTGTCCAGAAAATCAATAAAGACAAAAAACATGACCAGCCCCAAAATAGCCCTGGGGAACACCGCTAGTGGCCAGTGGTCAACTAGATTTAGCTCCATTCTCCACAACTCTCTAGGTCTGGCCATCCACACAGGTTTTCAACCATCAAAGAGTCTACTCATGAAGATTTTCTAACAGGGAGATGGTGTCAAATGCTTTACTGAATTCCAGGTAGAACACATCCACAACTTTTCTCGTCTTCCAGGTGGGTCACCTTGTCATGGAAGGAGATCAGGTTGGTTAAGCAGGACCTGCCTTTCATAAATCCATGTGGGCTGGGCTTGATCACCTGGTGGTCCTGCGCGTGCCATGTCCTGCACTATAACCTTGCCCAGGACCAAGGTTAGGCTGACAGGCTGTAGTTCCTCGGATCATTCTTCCAGCCAATCACCTTGTAAATAGCCATTATATTTGCCAATTTCCAATTTACTGGAACTTCTCCAGTAAACCAGGGGTGCTGGTAGATGATCTCCTGCAAATGTTTGTTGTTGTTTTGTTTTGTTTGTTTGTTTTTTAATTGATGATAGCTTTTTATAGGAAAAGACTCCTAAGTATGTTATTTCAAATATCACAAATAACTTATTTCATAGAGTCTAAGCCCCAGCATACTTATTTCTGTGAACCTATTTGAGAGAAAAATGGTAAATACTGGCATAAAATAAGTACACAAATACAAAAGTTGTAGTGATTTTACTTAGAGGTGTCACAGGTTTTTTTTTTTTTTTTTTTTTTTTTTTTTTTTTAATTAAATGAGCTCATATAGTCTTGTAATAACCCTGCATTTTGACTTTTAATTAATATTTATTATGCTACATGATAAATGTCATATTAAAAAGAAAAAAAATAGCTACTTTTCAGTTCAATTTCATTTTCTGGAAAATTCTGAAATTTTCAAGGTGTGTTCCAAAACAAATTTAATGAAAATATCAAATGTCAAACCTGCTAAACAGCTCTTTCACTCTAACTTTATATGATAAATTAAAAGGAAAAAAACCAGCAAAGACCAAAGATCTACTAATAGATATGCAGTGTTCAGTACAATCAAAGAATGCTTTCATCAAGATTCCTGTGAATAGATGGTTTTAAATAGCATAGATATAAAATTTTAATTGCACCTGAAAGTCTTGAACAACATATTTATTTTAGTGAAGAAAAATATATGTTCAAATGCATAATTCACTCATTTAATTGCCTATATTTCCCTTTAGACATATATTTATTTTAAATATTTCCACTGTCCCAGTGAATATATCACCGAACCTATGCTTATTGCCTTCCAGTATGATACACAGTTTTTGGTACAGTCTCCTGAGGGGACAAGAAAGATGGCTTTGATGTCAGCTTCAGTGATTCCTCAGTATCAAAGGCAAGGAAAATTAATGATAACAGTGAAAGAAACTGCAAAAAACAGTCTAAAGACCTGAATTTCACATTCTTTAAGAATCTGCCTAACAGGATTGCCTCTCTGAATATCACTGCTAGTTAAAAAGTAACTTGATAGTTTACTTCTTTTATGTAGCAAGAAATATACCCTTTTATGCTGGCTCTGTTGCTAATGGGTAGCCTTTGAGCAACTGAGGAGATATTCACCATTTGTGATTTACAATTTAGCTTGATGAGATGCTTAGAAGAAGAGTGCTAGGAATTAAAGATTTAGGAAAAAAAAATACCTGGTAAGTTATCATCTTTTTTGAGTTGCAAACTGTTTCAGCTTTTGCCCCAAAGAATTTATTTAACTGGATGGAATGAATGGGTTTCAAAGTGAAAAAAAAAAAAAAGGAGTTCCTTTCTGGTATAAGCATAAAATATTTTTACAGCACACATTATGGAAAACAACCCAAAAAACCCCCAAAGACCAAAATAAACCAAAACCACAAAAAAGAAGAAGAAAAAAAAAATCCTTACTATCCCCCGCCCCACCGCCCTCCC
>VXBN01007467.1:1384042-1420134 GCA_013397395.1 Sinosuthora webbiana | reverse complement strand
AACAACCCAAACAAGAAAAAAAACAAAAACAAACAAACAAAACAAAACAAAAAACAAAACAAACAAAAAAACCCACACCACCTACTTTGCTCACAGAACAGGACTAGTGAAGACAATTTCAAACATATCAAAAGTTCTGTAATGTTTCAATCAATATCTGTATTGCTGGAGAAAAAAAAAAAAAACAACAATAATGTTAGATGTTGGTAAAATTGTAATAGTTAATACAAGGAAAGCTAAGTGCTGTTTCTGTATCTCTTGGATTTTTCTTATATGAATGAGAGAGTTTTTCTTGTGGGAAACAACCTAACATATGACACACTGTCTGGAAGTAAGTTGTCACACCTGAAAGACAGGATGTCATCCAAAGGGACCTGGACAACCCAAATATACCCAGAAAACTAACTAAGTCCTAGGCCGCATCAAAAGCAGTTTGGCCAGCACAGGTTGAGGAAAGTGATTCTGCCCCTCTGCTCTGCTGTGATGAGACTCACTGCAGTGCTGCACTCAGCTCTGGGGCCCCCTGCAAATGAAGGGCCTTGACCTTTTGGAGCAAGTCCAGAGAAGGCCACCAAGATGGTCAGAGAGATGGAGCACTGCTCCTACAAAAGATGACTGATTTTGTTCAGCCTGGAAAGGAGTGAGTTTGTTCAACCTGGAAAAGAGAAAGTTTTGGGGTGATCTAATTACTGCTTTCCAGTGCCTGAAGGGAACCTACAAGAAAGAGGGAGAGGGGCTTTTTAAAAGAGCAGGCAGTAACAGGACAAAGGGGAATGGCTTCAGAAATGAATAGGTTTAAATTAGATGTTAGGAAGAAATTCTTTACTATGAGATTGGTGATGCACTGGAACAGGCTTCCCAGAGAAGCTGTGAACACTCCATCCCTGAAGGTGCTCAAAGCCAGGATGGAGCTCTGAGTGACTTGGTCTAGTGAAAAGTGTCCCTAGCCAAGGCAAGGGGATTTGAATTAGAGGATCTTTATGGTACCTTCCAACCTAGGTCATTCTATGATTCTGCGTGATGCTGTGATTCTGAGAAGTTACTTACATGGACTGTAGTTTAGAATATATAGCACATATAAACACAGCTCCAACCAAAGGGACTGTTTAAAACTCCACTAACATTTGAAAATTAATCATAGTGCTTTGCTGCTTGGCTAGGTTCCTGACTTTCACAGCCAAACAAAATCTGGGTACGCTTTTCAGCCCACACTGACATCTATATACCTGTGAGGGAGTTCTGCTTGGTCTTTGTTTGCTTCCAGCAGAAACTATTAACAGGAGTTCATTTCAGCTGCTAGTTATCAACAGTTGGCAGTGCTTTAATTGTTTGACATAGAGACACATGGGATAATGGCATTTCTAATTTAATGGCTTTTTGCCTACTCTCTGAAAGAACTCTCCAAGTCTTACTGAACACATTAGTATTAAGGCAGGATGTTTGGCATTTATCTTGCTTGATGATGAACAACAGGGAAGAGCACTCTCTGTTTCTTTTGATAAAATCCTACAAAGCAAAATTTGAAAAGAAAATAATTCAGTTGAAGAGCTTTCAAAGAGAAGTAAACAAAATATGAAGAAAGGCTTGGAAGCTGCCTTTGGAAGTCTTTGAAGATAAGTAGTATTATTGTCCTGAAAAGTCTAAGAAAAAAGACAGAAGCTTTTATGATCTCATTTAATTATAAATTCAACAAGACGGTAATGTAGAATCATGTCTCTAATCTCTTAATTCATTTAACTCAGAGTCCCACCCACTACAAATATGTAAAAAAAAAAAATACATATAGATATATAGATATATAGATATGTTAACAGTACTGTGATGGCAAATGGCAGACAATATTAATTCTAACTATAGTACTGTAGACACAAGGCTCTTCTTGCAGAGCAAAAATGTGTTGTCAATACACAGAATGTCACAGAATAACTCATGTTGGAAAAGACCTCCAGAGGTCAACCAGTCCGATTACTCCCTTGCAAAGTCATAACAAGAATAATCTGACCAGAAGACTCAGAAACATATCCAGGATTCTTGAGCACTTACGAGGACAGAGACCACATTGTTTTTTCAGCACTTGTTACACTGTTTATCGCCCATCATGGCAGAGTGAAACAATGCTTCTATCTTATCTGGATATCCTGTATTCAAGTTCGTCTTACCTGTTGTGTTCTGTCCATTCACTCTGCACTTTAAAACTGACTGTGTACCCTCTGCTCAGGTATTTACAGACAACATTTACAGACAACAGTAAGATTTTCTGTTCACCTTCCCTTCCTCTGTTGAGCAGAAAATTAGCCTCAGGCATCCTGCTTCCATCCTGTGCTCAGACCCCCAGCCATTCCATTAGACTTCTGCTGCACTCCCTCCAATATATCTACCTTTCTTTTTTTGTGCTGGGTAGCCACAACACCCCATATTTGACCACACAACTACCAAATAGAGGTGAAGGGTCATTTCTCAGGACTTTCTGCACATGAGCCCTTGTAAAAAAGCTCAGGATATGACTGGCCACCTATCTTGCAAGGGCACATTTCTGTTGGCAGGTGTTGGAAGAAGAGACAATCTACTCACAAAATGGAAAATTTATGGGGCTAATTTTTTATATATGTTGTATACAAAAAGCTCACCTAAAGTTAGCATCCCTTCTCATGAAGTATGTAATATGAACTTATGCAAGTCACAATTAAACAGCATTAATTTAACAATGTAAAATTCCTAAAAAGGTATGATGGCCATTCTTCCTGTGATTGATGTCAAGCTGATCCTCTGAATACTAGAAACATAAATAGATCTAAGAATTCAATAGGGAATCACTACAGAATGATAAGAAAAGTACAGTTAGACATAAAAGAAATTGTTTTTACAGCTTGTCCACAGTTGAGGAACACAGTCATGTTAAGTCAAGAACAGAAAATGTAGCATTAACAATATAATAATATTTGTACCAGGAGAGAAAGAGTGCTCTAAACTTCTTTAAAGTTGTGCATCTTCCTGTATAATTAAGTAGGAAGAGTTCTGTTCACACAACAGGAGCTCAGTTCCCCAACAAAGATGAATCCCATGGACACAGATCAACTATTCATTGTGTAGTTTCCAAACTAACAGATGTGGTGCACAAAAATGTAAAAATGTTAATATTTTTATCACTTCACGTGCTGTCTCTTTTACATTAACACAAAAGACATCAAAATTTTTGGAGTTCTTTGGCCAGCTATAGTGATCCTCTTTTAAAAAACAAGCAAATACTGTTCTTAAACTGATTCACAGTCAGTACTGTTGGAAGCCTTTTTGTTTTAAATGAAGAATATTGAAAAAAGATTAGGACTTTTCTTGGAAGCTAAGTTTATCCAGAGAGACTAGTCTCAATGCAGTAAATAATGACCATGTGAATGTTTTGATCCAGCCTTTCTTAAAAAAAGACCTATTGCTCTATGTATTTCTAGGGCATAACTATATACAGTTAACTTTTTGGATAAACAACTAGTTTGTAGGTTCTCTCAGCCAAATGGTTGGTTGTTCTAAATAAGGGAAAATAATACAAACAGGAACAAAATTTTTCACTTCCAAATGTGTGGTTCATCCATATCCTATCAGAGTAAAAAGTAAATGGAAACATTTTCCTGTAGTCTTAGATATTTCTGGTATTTTATTTGTTTTATCTTATTTTTATGTTTTAAGTCAAGGTGTAAAACTTTACGAGGTTTTGAAAGCATCAGCAGTCCCAGCCCATATGTTAAGCCACATCTTGCTCTAAGCTTGGTAACAAAACAAAATTCAGCTTTATGATTACATTCAAGGCCTTTCAAATTAAATGCAGATAAAGAGTGAAAATGAAAAAAAACCCCATAATTTGTAATCAGTAGACATCAATCCGATAGACTTTAAAAGTTAGTTTAAGTATGAGGAAAAAGGAATGCAGTCATTGCAGTAAGTGAACCAAAGTGACTTGATGAAAGAGAGAGGATTGGAAAAATTCTGCTTTCCTGCAGGACACCAGTAGGAAAATCTGCATTTCGCATTGTAAAGTAAAAGATGTCAGAATGTGAGAGAACATTCTTGAGAAATATGTGAAGGGTTGGAAGGGCTTTGCCTTTGGTATCTTATGAAAAAACACCTCTGAGCCTTTGGCCAAAATGTCTCACATGGAGAACGAGCTTGGTTTCCAGGCTTTCTTAATAGACTGTACTGACCTGTTAGAAAAAGTGGTTGGGAAAAAAAGTAGGTAACATGTAACATGGTAACATGGAAAAGTAGCAGAAGTTTTCCTTCATTCATATTTAGTATGATCTCTTGGGTAGATACTCAGGAGATGTCACAGAAGAGGCTGGAGATGTCCTCCAGGGGGACAAGTTAAGGACAATGGCATAGACTGGAGAAATATCATATCATCCTTTACTCCAACTTGTATCTTCTATTTTGCTGTTTACTGGTGCTACTCACTTGAACTTGTCACTTCAGGCAAATTTTCATGGCACAGGAAGTTCTTTTAAGGTCTGAAAACCTCCCTTGTCTTCCATTTTCCCACTGCAACAAGAAGCTATGTATTGAAAACATGTCCTTAACATCTTGAAGTTTTGCATAATGTTATTGGAAAGTAAATTACCTACAGTACAGGGTATAATTCCCAGTATAACTTCTGCAGTGTGCTTCAAGATTTTTCCCCATCCCTAATGTAATATTCATTTAAATCCACAGGTAAAAATGTGTTGTGTTATACTGAATTTAAGAAAATAGGGTTTAGCTATGATTGTTTGTAGCAGTGTACTAAGATTTTAAAAAGTCATGTATCTATGACAGGAGGGATAATAACAATGTCAATGCTGAGGACTTTTCATAACAACTTCTGGCAGCCATCTCTGTTATCAAAGGTAAAAGAATCCCAGTCAAGGACTAATAAGTAATTTATGACTGCAATTCAACTCTATTCAAAGAAAAAAGAAAGCCCTTGACATGAACTTCTCATTTATATATTATCTAAAAATAATTTAATATTTCATATAAGATATAATGTTATGTCAATTCAATGTTAAGTCTTCTACAATATTTGCTATATAATTATAAGAGTATATAATTTTATTATTTTTTCATGCTTTTATTTATGCATGTAGAATTTTACAATGAAACACAAAGTCTCACCTTAATACTACAATATTTACTCCTGAAAGAGAGCTACAGGTAACATATTAATACAAAAGAATGTCCTGTCCTTGATAGCAGGCTACAGTCTTGTCCAATATTCTTTGTTTGTTCAGTTGGAGAATTTTTAAATTATTTTTTAGGATAAGATATACTGAGAAACACCTGGAAAACAAGATATTTTGCACAAGTTTCTCAACAAGAAATCTTAAGGACAACAAGATGGCTATGAACAAAGAGGTAAAAGAGTATACATAAATTAATGTTTTTGTCTTATTAATAAAAGGTGACAGAAGCATATTAGGCTACTAGGTGAAGTTTAAGAATTTTACTGTACAACTTGATTTCTTAGAGATCTATATAATAAAATTGAAATAATATGTGACAGATTTTCTTTTTTTTTACTGTTTTCTCTGCTTACACAGATCAAAGGAAGCTGGATAGATATTTGTTGTATTTGGCATCTTAATAAAAATTCTGCATGTTTATTTATTATTTAATCAACTTCTGAGTTCTGCTAGTATTTTAATCACCAAAACCAGCAGTTTATATCTCCAAGTAAATGAAAATTACAACTGGAAAGTAAATAGCAAAACATAGACATGACACTAATAAATAAATAGATGAACATATTCGAGAGAAATGTCACTTAAATTGCTCCAGTTTATGTTTTGTCAGCATGCCCATTTTCAGAGGCATATGACATAGTAATAAAATTCTACCTGACAACTTTCAAACCAGTCTGATAGGGAACATCTGGATTTTGCTTTTCTGGCAATTAAAACTGTTGAACTGTAAAAAATTTCCATTTATCAAAATAAAGTTATATGAAGAAACATTTCATGTACAACAGTAAAATTCAGTATTATTCGTTTTAAGAAACAAACTGAAGTCAAACGGATACATTTGGAGTTTGCTTTCAGTGTTTTTGTTACACTCATGTGAAACAATAATATTTTGAGGAAAAGATAGCCCAATAAACAAGAATGCAAAAATCACTGTTAGGTTCTTCCTATTTTCCAGAAGCCGTAACTTTTTGAAGTGCTTTACAGACAGAAAAAAGTTTAGATTCCTGACCTGGAGAATTTTGAATAATTTTTTCATCTTTATATAGGAATCATTCATCAGAGGAAAGACTGGAAGTTCTAGAAAAGTGAAATGTTGAGTTAATATAGTGATGCCATGGGTACATCTATTCATTATTTTTTGTTTGCTTGTTTTTATTATATCTTGTATTCCAGAGTAAGCTTTAGGGCAATTGTCATTTTTATTAAGAAAATACCCCTGAAGAAGTTTATTTGAAATTGCTCTCATCAAATACGGGCTTATGCTTTGAAGTTTTTATCACAGCTTTCAGTCTTGTAAGGTTCTCATCAATAAGGATGTGAGAAAGATTCTTACAACTAGTGTAGGAAGGAACTAGATTCCGCAAGTATTTATGCAGGTCTTTGTAGCCCTTCAAGTAGGCAACTAGAGTAATATTCCATTGGATTACTTTGCAAACTTAGTTGTGTGGGATAGAAAGTAACAGAAAGAAAACCATTGCTTGAAAATTATTTAGTGAATTTTTAGAATAAAGGAATTTTTTTTAACAAATTATAAAATTTATATATTCAAACTGTAAGCATGAACAGAATCTTTGCTCCAATATTATCTCAAAGTATATTTATATATCATTTTCATCCCAGTTACATTGTTCCTTCATGTGAGATCAATGCAATTTGCAATGATATCAGCAGCAAAACTTCTTCCTGAGTTTGAATCTGGAGGGCTAGGATCACTAACATTGGCAGGGGCCTCAGCCACCACTCCTTCAGTGGTGGACACTGCTGTTTTCTGTACTCACCCTTTGTTCTGTTAGCAAAAGGCACCATGTGACATAACTTCAACTTCTCTTTTAGCATGCAATGTCAAATAAACTTGTCAGTAGAAGCTGAAATGCTGGCTTTGATAAGGGCATCACTTTTCCCAGCTGAAGTAAGAAGTTATAGAAATTTAACTTTATTTAAATTCAGATCACATGCCATTCCTACTCTTCTAAACTCATGATGTTTTCATTAGTTGGAAAGACAGAATTGGGGCAGTGGGGAAATTTTTAAAAGATTGCACCCAATTCTTCTTGTTTAAACAGTGCATATTAAATTCTTTGTCAGTCTGGAAGTATTGGAGAGCATAAATGCCTTAGAAGAGCAGTTTGTAAAAATCTTTTTAGGATTTCTGACTCTATTGCTCTAATGCGGTTATTGCTAAAATCTCATAATTCAGATGTAGAATTGTAACAACTGATTGTAGCAGGAGGAAAAGACAAAAAATACCTCTTGAAGAGGAATGAGAATCTTTATTCCAGCAGAAAATTCATAAATTAACAAACTAACATAACAATGATAGAATAGGCAAAATTGAACTGTTGAGGAATAAAAAGTAATTATTCCTTTTTTTCCTTTTTTCCCCAGACACGAATGAATTTCTGGCTACCAAGAAAATATAGTCTCATATGCACTTTTAATTTACAGATTACAGAAGAAATTTGGAGTTAAATCTATTTCTTCATTTTGGTAAAATTCACATTTTTTCTGTGTGCATTTAACGTGTGAGGAAGAAAATAGCAATAGTTTTTGTCTCCTCAAGATCAGTGAAGATTCTCTTCAAGATTTCCTTTGAAATACACTTTTTTTTGAATATAATGCTGAAGTACATTGCTTATTTTTTTCTAAAGAGTCTGAGTCTCTGACTGAAGTACTAAATGTTTTACCTTGGGAGGAATATAGATTGTCTTGACATTTAACTATATTATGTTCTTCTACAGATGAATGAACTATTATAACATCTTCCACCAAGTAAATGACAAGCTGACATTTTCTTTTAGATAAGTACAAACACATATTTTCTAATAACTATTTAGGGATAGAACTGTTTGTTTTCAAAATCTTATTGTTTTCTATAGTTATCACCTTAGACATTTCACTTAGAAAGAATCAATTTTTGAGAGTTACTCCCTCTGGAACTAGTAAGAATAAAACAAAGTAATCTCGTAAAATTTTCCTCATTTGAGTCCTGATAAAGAAGTAGGCAAGGCAGTAAGTAGAAAGAAATGATTTGTTTACTTAACATATTGAGATGTACAGTGAGAGGTATTCCTGAATATGCAGAGGAAGCTTAAAAGTCTTGAGTGTTTTTTTTTTTCTTTCCCTTTTAAAACATTGCTTGTCTTTTTAATTTCCAGTCCAAGGTTTCTGTTAATGTATCAACCACATAAAATCAGCTGTCAGCAAGAGACTTGCTTAAATCTTTGATTCTGTCCTTAAATTCCACACATAAGATGTTTCCAAATGTTGCAGTATGGCAGACATACTATTATTGATCACTCTTCATAGTTTCTGCAGTATCTGAGCACAAGAAACTTAAACAAAGATGAAGATATAACACTAATTCTGACTGGGCTAACTCAGTGTCTAAAGGTCAAACCTTAGGTCTTTTGAAAAGTAGTTGTATTTCAACAGCTTCTATTACTGGGTTTCTGGAGCAGAACATCAAAATCAATTACCACAAAAAAGTCACATACATAGCGTCATATCACTGAACTTCTTTATATTTTTGGCATATCCAGTTACAGGAACAAGCCAAATGTAACCAGGCTGAATCTGGACACTCGAGAGCTTCCAAGAATACACTGATATTGATTGCTTGTTCTGGTTTGTCCTCCCGTGCTCCATGCTTTCTCCATGTTCCTCTCACACTTCCTTTCCCTCAGCCATTGTTGTTACCTTTTTCAGTCATACTCTCATTGATCCCAAATTCTTTTGTATATAGCCTCTCCTGAAATTTACATAATATGAGCCATTTTGCTGTCCTGTTTCAGGACAGGACAGGGTTAATTTTTGCAGTATCAAGGAGTGGCCATGGCTAGGACACTGAGGTTATTCTATACCACTCCATATAATTTCCAGGCTGTGGGGGAAAAGGGACTATCTCCCAGAGGGAAGGGGCTCCTTTGGGTTGAAGAAATGTGTCAGAGGGATCTGTCCAGTATGGTCTATAGTTGAGGGGTTTCTGGTACCCTCTGATATTAATATTGTTTCTGTTACTGTTCATTTTCTTATTTCATAGCTGTTTCCAGTAAATTGTTCTTTTCTCAACTTGTGATCTTTGCCTTTTGTTCCTCCAATCCTTCTTTTCAGCCCCCATCAGGGGGGATGGAGGGGGAAAACGAGTGAGTGAGAGACTGACTCATGAATTGAGGAGTACCATTTCTAAACCATGACACTAGCCAAATCACAAAATTAAAACATTAACGCCTTCATAGAAAAAGAGGAAGAGAAAAGCAATGCCTATAAATTACAAATCTAGGCTTATCAGACAGGAAATACATCAAAAAAGGAGCATTTACACCCGGGTTAAGTATAACATGTAGCCAAAATTAACACTGGTAAATCTAAAGAGCTTCTGTGAATTTATCATCTTAGTTCATGGATGTAAACCTAGCCCTTGTTCCTTTATTCTTTTACCTCATTATGTAGGTTTTTTATGCTGGAAAATCCTAATAAAGTATGGGCTGTGATCAATAAAATTCAGTTTCATTCAAAAAGAAAAGTAGATTTCTAACCAAATATGACTTGTAAATCCCTGAAAACCCCAATTTATTTCATTTAGCATGTTATTTCATGGTCTTTTCTGAAAATCAAATCGTAATTGTGACATTTCAACAGTGCAAGTATCATGAAGTGAAAGTATTCACTGGAAAAAAAAAGATACTGAAGAATACAAATACCTCTGACATTGCACTATATATATATATAAATGTTTTTCTTTTCTAAAATTTAAAAGGAAATAATTGTTAGATTGGTGTGCTAATTTGTAAGAAGCAAAGTATTAAAATTCCTCTTTAATTATGTAAAAATACTGTAAAAAGAACAGAAAAAGAAGACAATGAAATTATTTGATTTGATTTGATTTGTACATTATTGTACATATAAATTTACTAAGAACAGAAAAAAATTAAAGATATAAAACATGAAGGCTGAGGATGGAAATTTTCCTAATGTTACCTTTTTTAACATTTTTGTTTTCCCTCAGCCGCTTGGTCATAGAAATGATACAAGAGTATATGAAAACTACATTTTACAACACAAGCAGAACACATGAGGAAAGTTATATGTCTAAAACTAGTGGACTGAAGAAGTTTTTTATATCCTAAGTAAATTGTTCATATCTCATAATTTATGTGGAATTGGTACTCACATTCCACAGGTTTTTGGTTTGTTGTTGTTTGGGTTTGTGGGGTTTTTTTTGTTAGATTGTTTGTTTTTGTTTGTTTGTTTGTTTGTTTTTCCTTTGGTATCTGTGTGTTTTTTCTTCCCCTTTTGCTTTGGACTGGATGATGGGGTAGTGTTTCGGTTTGGGAAGACAGGTATCTGCCAGATACAAGCTGGAGTTTGCTTTGGAATGAGAAGTGTAAGTTTCGCTCTCCCCTTNGGTGAAAAAATTCTTTAGAGAAAAGAAGGAACAAACTCAACCCCCAACAGGTAGCCTACATTATTTTACTTATAGGCAGACCCCATCTCTTTGGTGTTCAGCATGAAATTGAAACACATTAAACCAAATTCCCAAGCCACATTTCCTCCTTTATGAATATCTTCGGCATTCAAAGTTCTGCAATAAAATGCAAGCTCATGGTATGTAAAACTCAAGCTATGGATTTCATATATAAAATTCTTCTGGAGTACAAGACTTTGGGAGAATTGGTGTTTGATTTTTTTCTCTTTTATCTTTGATTGTAGATACAGTAATACTGGCCATATGAGGTCTGCCTTTAATTGAGGCTTTGTATGAATTTCTGCGTCCTTTGATGCCAGATTTCAAAGATACAATGTAAGGTTTTGAGGTGACCAAAGTAAGAGACTTCTAGAGTAAGATCAATGTATTGGAGAGCAATGTAAGAACATAACTAACTCTTTAGTTGAGAGTATGGCAAAAAAAAAAAAAAAAAAAAAAAAAAAGGCAGTTCGACTGCAGTAAAATAAAATTGTAATTGTGATTGAAGGTAGGGAAAAAAAATCCCCTTTTCTTATAATGAGAACAGGCATCAAGCCTGTGACAAAGTAGTTTCCCTTCATGCTGTGTTGTAGCCTTTTATTTGGTGATCAAAGTGATTGGTTTCATCAGGTTTTGTGTTTGGGGTTTATTTTATTTTGTTTTGTTTTGTCATTAATTTCCTCCTCACTTTTGGTACACACTTGGCATTCTACTACATTGCAGAATTTATTTCCTGTACTGATCACGGACCATTTCTTACTTATAACTTAATCTTATCTCAATATTTCATTCCTACCAATCTCATTTCTGGCTCCTGGGCAGGATACTGCAGATAAGCCAGGCTTTCAAATTTCTTGCCATAAGGGCTAAAATATAGATAAAAATAATTAATTATTTAAACTGAGACAGTGAAAATGTAGTGGTGTGGGCATTGCATAATAAATTAAAGACAAAATGGGACTGAAGTCTCATAATCAAATGAAAATTGTGTATGTTACATGGGGGAACTATTTTATTTTTGATATAGAGGCTAGGAGAGTTCTGCTACTTTAGTAGAACACAGCAGCCATCTGTTTCTCCACACAAGCACACTGCTTGGCAAATTGTAGCATGGGCAAGAAAATCTCACCTCTGCCTGTGCACTGACACTTGTCCAGGACAATATCCAGTGTATTGTGTTTCAGGTCCTGGATTGCTCAATAGCTTTTCGGTGTTTAAAATGGTTTTAGTCAGCCTCTTTGAAAGTAATGTGAGAGAAGCACAATTACAGGCATTCAAGTACTACTTGCCAAAGTGAGTTGCACAGGACCTGTACAGTTCACAGGAACTGAAGAATAAAATTTAAGCATCTCTTTAAATTCATGTCTTTCTGATGGTGTACAAGGGGCTTTGAGCTGCAATGGCTGCAGACAATAGAAACTTCAGACAGGTTTGTAAGTTCAGAGGTAAACATCACAGAATCTGCTCCTTTGGCTAAGACTGTAAAATGAACCCCTTTTTCCCCTGGAAAAATTACACAAATGTGATTGTAGTTCAGCTGGCCTCAGTGGTGGGTGACCTTCCCTACACTTAATGAGAGTGGCAAATTGTGAAAACCAGGCCGTCAAATAAGACTTGGTGGAACCTCTGTGTGTATGCACATACTGAATCATAGCATTGTTTAGATTGAGAAGTCCTTTAAGATCACTGAGTCCAGATGTTACCCCACCACTGACAGTTCCACCACTAAACCACGTCCCTATGTGCCGTATTTTTATACCTTTCAAATACCTCAGGGGTGATGAATCCCCCACTGCCCTGGGCAGATACTTCCAGTGTTTGCAATCCCTTTGTTGAAGAAATATTTCCTAATATGCAGTCTAAACCTCTGCTGGTACACCTTGAGGCCATTTACTCTTGTTTTATCAGTTTTTACTTGAGAGAAGTGACTGACCCCCACCTCACTACAGCCTCCTTTCAGGCAGTTGTAGGGAGCGACAAGGTTCCCCACTCAGCCTGCTTTTCTCTGGGCTAAACCACCTCAGCTCCCCCAGCTGCTCCTCTTGAGACTTTTTATAAAAGCTGTGGTCACTGACTATGTCTAGGCAGAGTCCAGTGACAAGTGATGTCCTTTAGGGCGTCCATCCTGTTACTGCTGCTCTATATTATGGCTATCAAGGACACAGCCAATGACACAGATCGAGTGCACCCTAGGGAGAGACTGAGATGTTAGTGGTTAATGGCTCAATCAGCCATTTGCAGAAACACCAGGTTCTGTGCTAATAGTGTGCAAGGGAACAGCCCAGGTGCAGAGGGGGTGATCACCAGTAGATGACCATGACAAATCAACCTTTGTTCAGCAATGAGCTTAGGTTTGAGCCAGATAAGGAAAGAGGCCAATAAGGAGCAGGAACTGTCAGGTCTGTGGATAGTCACTCAGTGTCATTTCACTTTAATCCATCCCAAGGGATCTATTAATAAGACCTGAGTTGTCCTTGTCTTTAGAGGCAGTCTGTAACAACCCTCAGTGAGTTTGCAGATGACACAAAGCTGAGAGGTGCAGTTTACACAACAAGACTGGGTGCCATCCAGAGGAACCTGGACAAGAACTAGACCCATGAGATCATAATGAAGTTCCACAAGTCCAAATGCAAGGTGCTGGGTAAGGATAACCCAAGACATAGGTACAGAGTGGGAGAAGAACACATTGAGAACCCCTGTGGAAAAGGGGTTCTCATGAGTAAAAAAACTGGATGTGATCTGGCAATGTGCACTTGCAACCCAGAAAGTTAGTCATGTCCTGGTCTGTATCAAAAGAACCATGACCAGCAGGTTGAGGGGCTGATCTGTCCCTCAATTCCACTCTTCTGAGATCCCATTTGGAGTATTGCGTCTACATCTGGAATCCTCAATACAGTAAAGACATGGACTTATTGAAGTGGGTAAAGAGGAGAACCACAATGGATTGAGGAGAGCCAATTGATCAGAGTGCTTGAGCACCTCTCCTGTGAAATTCATCCTGAAGAGAAGGTCCTGGTGCGACCTTATTGCAGCTTTTCAGTACAAGTTTTATGAAAAAAAAAGAGGAGGATGACTTTTTACACAGGAAGATAGTGATAGGAAAAGAGGGATGAGTTTATAACAAAAGGAGGAGGCACTTCGATTACGTAAGGAAGAAATTCATTCCTCACAGGATAGGGAGGCACTGGAACAGGATATGCAAGGAAGTTGTGAGTGCCCAATCCCTGGAAGTGTCCACAACCAGGTTGCATGGGGCTCTGGTCTACTGGAAGATGTCCCTGCCCCTGGCAGGGAGGCTAGAACTAGATGATCTTTAAGGTTCCTTTCAAACCAAGTAATTCTATGAATGATGCTCTGATGATTGCTCTTTACATCCTTCACTAGGTCTGTTGTCTAGTGGACACATTCCAACCACCTCAATGTCTTTCTTGTAGCAGGGGTCAAAACCTGAGTGCAGTACTTGTGCAGCCTCACCAGTGCTGAGCATAGGGGAACAATGAGTATATACAATGATGAGACTCCCTCCTTCTGGTCTCCCAGAAGGAGGTATAGAAGGTATGCATGTCTGTCTTTGGCTATTTTTGAAGCTGAACATAAGATTAGGACAGAAATATAAGGAACAAGGACCAGAAGAAAACTTGAGCAGCAACATTTTGTATTTTTCAAAATATGTTCACCCTGAAAGATCCTGCAGTAATTGATTTTGTATAAAGTGATTTAGTATATCAGTCACTTTAAATAGCAGACAATTGATTACTCAGTTTAATGCAACTGCACTATGTGTAGTAAGAAAATTCTCATTTTGTTGGTTCATATGTTTCCATCGTTAAAGGACACGCTCATTTCTTATCAAATTCATTGACATTGCATGATGCCATTCTCAGAGCCATGGCTTTCTACAATTCTTGGATATACTTTGACGCATTCATTTTTACTGTTCTCTCCAGTGAATTGATTTCATATATAACACTGGGATAGACACAGACCCTAGGACCAAGGTGCAGTGCAAAGATGACAGGATGAAAAAGCAAGAAAAAACTATCAATATATATAAACCACTGCAGAATAACGTCTCTCTTCTGCTTTCACATTAATCATGGCAACATATGAGTCAGAGAACTACTTATAATAACTTTTTTTTAAAAAAGAATTTAAGCAGTGTGTCTATCTATGTGATGGAGCATTGGTTCTAGAGCTGCATGTGGCCATACTACAAACATATTCCTGATGCTTTAAAACAAATAATTAAACAAATAAATAAGTAGATGCATAGGCAATTCTAGCTCTCTGAGTACAATAATCCACTCCCTAGAGGGACCCAGTCCCCCTGTGTCCCTGTGAGGGTCAGAGTCAGCGTCAGGGTCAGGACAGTCCTTCTGAGGGCAATGGGCAGGTGAGGTTGTGGTAACTGGGTGGTTGAGGCAGCAGACTGGGGTTCACAAGGCATATGGCCAGGCACAGCTGCCACACAGTTTAGGAGATACCAAGGATTAGAACCTCAGATCAAAATTAATCCAAGCAATGCATTTAAATTAAATGATAAAGGAAAACTGCAGCTCCACAGGGAGGCTAGAACTAGATCTTAACTGTATCTTTTATTCTCTTATAAAGGACAATGCAAAGTCTGTTAAGACAAACTGTTTTCATACTGACCTACAACACCGCCAGCAAAATCACCCACCTTGCCCTGAATTTCATGTTGGGATTTCTGTCACTCAGAATGAACCAATTTTTTGTAATGATTACATAAAGACCTGCTGAAGTGAACAATTATCAATTTTTGTTTATAGAACACCAACAAGTTTAATAAATTTTAACACAGAAGGGGCTAGAGTTCATTACTTCTTTTTTTTTCTTTTTTTTTCCTTTTTTTTTTCCCTCCCTTAATAAATCTAAAATAATGTTTTGCCAGTAAGCTGAAAGCACAGCTTTCAATCACTTTTTTGCGGCAGAGTAGTCAATGATCCAAAAATGAAAACATAGGCCTGTTGCCAGAAAAATGAGTTTATTTCAGCATCCCTCAAAATCCAGTCATGCAGGAACTAAAAAAAAAAAAAATAAATTAAAATGTATTTCCCAGATACTGAAAATGCTCAATCAGAAAAGTTCTGAGGTAAGTCTCAAAAGATAAATATTCAGTTTCCAGATCTGACCATATCTGCAACATGGGTTTTTTAAGATGTGACAGGAAAAACCTACACGATCACTTGGTCTTCGCCTTTTATCAATAGCTTGTCACAGATACAAGGCCATTTTTAGAGGTATTAGGCTCTTTATAAAATTATTTTGTTTTCTGAGGGACAAGAAAGGAGAAGCTCTCATTCTGAGCTTGTACAAACAATCACTCAGTGGAAAATTCGTGTCATTGCATGAATTGTATCAATGTAGATGAAAAGGCTCTACTTTACTGATAGAATTATTGTCTTTAGGAAACTGCACTGTTTTTTTCTGAGAGGAAAGGCTATTATTTCTAGTTCTAAAAAAACCCCAAACACAAAGAAACATGTCCTAACTCTCTTCGTGGGTTTTCATTTTATGGGTCAGAACTGCGAGGTTTCATTTTTTTCCTTCCAACAGAGAGGTCATGTAAAGTGATCACCACAGGTATATTTTATATCTGATGGCCTAAGGTCATGTCTAGTCCCCATTTTTTTAGTTTTCCCAAAGCACTTCAGAGCTCAGATTTGGGTGACATCTCAAATGCCTAGGCAAAAGATTGGTGACGATGTGCAAGCTGACATTTTCTGCTTATAATGTGCCTATATGATGGTTAATTTTCAAGCAATGTTTTGTGATGAATGGTCACACTTTGTACTACCATTTTACTCCTGCTTCCAAAAAAATATGTCCCCCAAAGGCTTTTTCAATACTTTTGAGTCATACCAGGAATGGATTGAATGAACAAATTTGTCAACATTGATCAAAGCTGACATTCATGTTACCCTACAGAGGCCTTCTGTGTCGGTTTTCTTCACCCTGCTGTTTTCAAGGCTTCTCATGTGCTTTCATGATTGGTGATAATGATGTTTTGATGTGCATTTTAGATTTATCTTTTGATCCACTAAGTATTGGAATTTCCAGATCTGAACCTTGCCAAATTAATTTTTCAGATTAATTTTCAGCAATAGGCAATTGCCTATTCAAGTGCAATATGGATTACTCGTCCCCTGATTAATTTGATAACGTTGCCTATGCACTACTTCAACTTCAAATTTTTATGCTAATCATGAAAATATGTTTATTTTAGAAAACTTTGAGATATTTTTAAATTAAATAGAAGGAACGTTTTTTGAAGAGCTGTAACTAGACAACAAATGTGAATGTGAATAACATTTGGTAAGTTCTTTGGTCTTGACAAATGAAGATCTATATGTCAAATGGCATGGCACAGAATTTTTAAAGTTCTTTCAGTCATATTTTGTACAGTTTTATTCATATTGCATGGAGCAAGCATTTCAAGAAAACACATTAAAAGAGAACCTATACTTAAAAAATGCCTGGAGATAACCTTTATATTCATGTTATTAAACAAGAAAGACATCAACAAATATTTATGCTTTCTGCATGCAGACATTTCAGTGACTAAAGCCCATTAACCAAGAAAATTATATTGACAACATGTAGCTTAAAACTACTGTGAATAAGATAAAATTAGTGTTGTACAGGCAGGATTAATTTTTAATTTTTACACAATTAAAATAACCATAATGTATGTTTTTATGGGAAGAAATTCCACAGCAATCTTATTATACAAAGAAATTACTCAAAATGTGTGTAAGTTAAAAGACCTTAAATATCAAAAACTAATGCCTTATCATGAAAGCTTACAATTTCCACCAGCTGAATCTCTTAGCATCCACTTAATAGGCTAATTACAGCAATAAATAAATTACATTATTGCTAATTATATCTTCCAATTCCTATTCTTCTTACTCTTCTTCTCCCAAGATGTGAGGGGATTGTTCTTGCTGGAATAAAATCAGTAAATATACACAATAAACACAGTTCATGATCAATTCAAACATTGGAGTGTTTGTTTTTTGAGATTTTTTTTTTCTTAAGCAAGAACATTACACATTTAATAATGACAAAGCAGTAGAAAACTAATTGTGTATTTTATGTGATTCATCTTCTGTAAGCAGTCAGCCTGGCAAAAGATTACTTCTCTTCTGTTTTTCCTAAAGGTCTGATCATCCAACTCTCCCACTGGTTTTGTCTTGCAGCTTTGTTTATTCAGGACTCAAAAAAATAAACCCCAGAGGTTATAAAGGATCTGGACAGTTGCTCCACAGCAATTAATTTGTCATGAAAAAGCAGCTGAAGGAATGGTCCCACTGAATGTAAAATAAATAGAAAAAAATGTTAAACGATTCTTAGGCAATTAAGCACTAATACTAAACCAAATAAAAAACCCCTTCATCTGAAAAATCCTCTTTATCTTTCCATAAAAGTTTGTGAACTGTAAGAACTGCTGGATTTGTGATACAGAAAAGCTAGAAATCATCTACACATTCCTTAGGTTAAAAACTTATATTGATATTATCTTTTGTTTCTGTACTCTGAAGATACTTACTTCTTTCTTAACATCTAATATGAACTCAGCCATGTTTGGTTTCTGCTCTGATCTAATGATTGGAAATTCTAGACTCATAGTGCAACTACAGATTAGAGACTGGGGAAAACCCGTTGCTTCCCAGTACTCATGATATTCTGAATTTACGTGTGTTGCTGAGTGTGAACTTGGCTCACTGAAGCTTAATTTGCTTAAATTACGGTTGTGTACACATAACGTGAAAAATAGATGGTCTGGGGGACTCAGTGTAGCTATTTAAGGAAATATGCAATGGGTTTGCAGGGTAGATGAACACTTCGTAGTGAAGTGTCAATGAAGTGGAAAATATGGTTTTGGGACATGGTAACATAATTGCAATGCTAATCAAGGACAATGCGAGACTCTCCAGTGAAGTTGACAAGCTTGAGAATTAATCCAGGATTAAGCATTTCAAGATTACTGGTGTCCCAGTGAGGAAAAGCCTAAGAATTAGTAATCTTTATGGCAGCACTTCTGAAAGATGAAGTAAAATATTTATTTTCAGAATGATTTTTTTCTGCTTCACCATAAGAATTTGTGTCCAGACACATCTTCATAGGTTCTCTCAAAACTGGTCCAATTTTCACAGAACACTTTCTTCAGAAGCACCACCATATGCAAGAGAAAATGCATGTTGTTTATGCACATGCAGATGCTGATACATCTATTCTCCCATCTCTCTTACATGATTTTAAAAAACCTCCTCTATTCAAATATATATAAATATAACTATCCGTACTAGTTTGAGTCTGTAGACCAACAGTCAGACTCTGGAAACAGCAACTGCAGAGATTAACACTCTTTCTCATATTAGCTGTTTATTGATGTCCATTAGATAGGTTATCAGATTTCAAGAAAAAAATCACATGGGATTTATATGTGTTATCACTCATGCATAGCTACCACAGAAAGGCTAATTACACCTTTTATTCACCATTATCATTCCACTTTTAAAATCCAGCTAAATGATAACAATTATAAAGCATGCTTACAATTCAAATTTTACTCTTCACATAAAAGCCAGCTCAGCATAATAATTTTTCTCTGCACTGAAAAGCATGAATTGATGTCAACATTCCCAGATAAGCATATCTTTTTCTTGCCTCAAACTTTTTCTGTGAAGCATCATTTTATCATTTCATCTTATTGCATGTTACATGGAAACTGAGATTGACAAATGACACGAGCCTCAAAAAATGGAAGGCTGTATTTCCAGCATTTTCTATTAGCCCCAAAATAATTAGCACCTGTGTCACAGGGAAACTGAAAAGATTTTTTAGTATTTTCAGCTAGGAAGAGTATAGTTAATTTATATTTTAGTGATGAATGTTGCTGAGAAATTATATGATTGCATTCTACTGGAAAGGCGTAAGTTGTTTCTTCTTTAATGCTATAAAGGCCTAAATTGGCATGACATTTGATCTTGGTGCAAAGTCTGTGTCAGGTCTGACTGATGTATGTCTGTATGTCTTTTGCCTATTGAAAACAGACAAACATCAACTGCAGTGATTGTATGGTAGTCATAAAATAGGTATTACCATAGGAAAAAAAGGGGAAGAGGAACAATGTAAAGTTTACGTTTCATTTCCAAAATGCTGGTATAAGTCAAAGTAGAAGACAGCACCTGTTCACTTAGATTTCTTTTCTATTAGATGTATTTTTTTACTAATGTCAGAAAAAATTAGTTGAATATTAGCATTTCAATAGAGATGGGATAGGAGGTGAGGCAGTGTACATGAAAAGACCTGCTGATAAATAAGAAGAGAAGTGTGGGTAGTTACCACAATTCAGTGTCTGTGGTCAGAATAAACCAATGCCTCTAATTTCTTTAGGCTGCCAGCTGCCAACTGAGATGGTAGTTTGGACTTTCGGGAAGAAGATAAATGACTTTAATATGAAACTCATACTCTAAGATAGAATTTCTCCATGTCAGTAACATATTTTTTGTCAGAAAATTCTGTCAAAGCCTCTAGAATGATATATTATTACTTATGAATCCAGCACCAGAATCCAAGTACTCATTCTGGTATTAGACACTATGATGCATTTCAGCATACTTAAAATTTTCCAAAGCCAGACATTTTAAAATCTCAACATCCTAAAAAGAAGAAAGGGAAAAAAAAAGTGTTTGAGTGGTTCTGATGAAAATTATCCCTTTATCAATCAAGTACAGAGAATGAGCTGTATCACGAAAACCAGCACAGGTATGTACTACTGTATTAGTAGATGAAGTAGAATTATGGATATACAGGATGGGGGAAATTATGCAAGGGGTACACCTGAGTCACAACACCTCATTATTATTGGCTGTAAAGCACAGGATAGATTTAAGGGAGGAACTTGAAGAAAGATAATGTCATTTTGAAGATATGAGAGGTCAGAATGAAAAGAATATACTGCCCATTCCCTCATGATGGTTTTGGAAAAAGGGGGAACTTCTTTGTTGAAAAGCAGCTAAATATCACCAAATACATGTACAGGTACTGCGAGCAAAACTGTAGGTGGGGGTCAATGTCTTGCTGTCGCAGGAGAGATGAAAGGTTGGGCAGAGATAGGTCATAAGGACTTAAAATATGAAAAGCAAATCATTTATGCTTGGTGCAGCAGGGAACGGAAAGACAGTGGAGAGAAGTAAAAAGAGGATTAACAAGAGCTAATCCGAGATATGAAGGTTTGTATGGTTTATGTAGATTATCGCCTCTGCAGTAGAAATGGATTTGTTGCAGAGTGGCACCCAAATGTGTATATTTCCCACAAATTGTGAATTTAAACCCATCAAGCTGTTTTTTGAGTTACAGGTCATCAAAAATACTTTGATAAAGAGCAGCTGCACAGTGAAGGTTACAAGAAGACTTCTGTTATATGCTATTTTTTTTTTCCTTTCTTTATTTTGCATGACAAAATATTTTTTAAATTGTAATCAAGCAACAATGAAAAATTTGCACGTGCTCTGAAGGCCAGTGACCAGGCTATGAAATATCACAGATATAGAAATAATTCCTTTTTTAATATTCTTTAATTATTCTAGCATCTTTGGAGTCACTTAAAAAAAGAAAAAAAAAAAAAAAACTTTCAAGTAAAGAAACCTTGACATTAGATTTATGCTTCACTTACAGTTAAACAAGAGTAAAAACTGGAAAATTATCAGTATATGTACATCTATCTATCTGTCTATCTCTATGTATAAACACAGTGATTCCTATTTTAAATATTGTAAGAGCCACAAGAAAAAGATGTCTTCAGAGAGAAGCTGGGAGACTGTAGAGATGCTCATATCTGTAGGGAATAAGTAAAAGTCTGTTTTCTTTTGAATAAAAGGATAGTACTTGCCAGCTGGGAGAGCTAGGATGGACAGAGCCCTGATTCCTTTCCTACACAGAGTAGTTGGTGAGTCTGACACATTGTCTTTTAAACTGCTACGGTCAGAAAAATTCAAAAACTTACTTGGAAACTTATGTTGTTCCTAACATGGATATTTGTAGGGAAGCTTTTGACCCTGGTGAGTTTTTAGCAGAATATGGTTTAGAGTTATTAAAGCCTATAAAAATGAACATGTCTCTTGCCTTTAAAGGTCAAGAAAATCAGAACAGTATTATCTCAATGTTCGTCCTCTGTGAATACTGTTTCATACACTCATACCCTTCCTTTTACAAAAGGAGACTAATTTTCTGAGTAGAATGGCAATTTACTAGGACGTCTGAATCTCCTAATAAACTTCAAAAAATAAATGACTGCCTGATAAGATTTTCTTTTATTGCATAACAACATTTTTACTCAGTTTCAAGGGTAACTGTGTGTAATCTAATCCTGCTTTTTAAAATATCCTCCCTGCAGAGATTATGTCAATTAACTACAGAAATACTCTTGAGCTTCAAGAGTGTCTGAACTTATGTGCTCAAGTGAGCTGATCATTTATTGCGTGGTACATCTCAAATGTGTGCTGTTTCTGGTGGAGTTTAATGTTTACTGAATGTCACAGATTTTTTTTTGTACTGGGGAACTATTCAGTAAATTATTAATTACATAGCTGGAGCATCCTTGTGGGTTTAAGAGCTGTTTTCCCAGTAATATTTATATAATTTATGTTGGCTTTAGAAGCATTGCTATTTTTCTCTTAGTTGTATATTCTGATTCACATCAACATGCATCAATCTAAAAATGCCATAGATGGGGATGATGGGTTTTCCTTGTGTTCCTCACATTTCACACCTTAAGTCTCTCTAAAAAAAAACCTCTGAATTTCTGAAACTTATATTTGTGGAAGGCACTTGCAGGGTTTATCTGGGCAGCTCTTGACTCCTAATAAAATAGTGTTATTGTATTTATAACTTGGATTCTCAGGAAATGGATGATTTATCTGTACTTAGTGATACTGTGGTCAGCTGCTGTTAATGTTATACAATATTAAGGATGGGTTACTTTGACTCTTGTAGAGCTACTCCCTTGTAGAGATGCAGTTCAATGATCCTTGTTTGTCCCTTTCAATTCAGGGTATTCTATGATTCTAGGATTCCAAAATGAACAGGGTCTCAAGCTTCCAATAAGAAGCTCTGGATAAATGTAAAATTTAGTGAAAGACCAGTACTTCAGACTGAGATATCTTTGGCATTGTTCTGAGATTTAACTTTTCAAAGATCAAGGTTTTCTAACAATGCACAAACCAAATAGCATTTATTAAAATAGAAACAGATTTATATCTTTCAGAAAATTGTGTTATGCAAATAGTTCTTGTTCTACTCTTCACTTATAAGTTGATATTCTAAAATTATAATAGGACAAAACAACTTCTATTTTACTCATTGGGTGCTCAAAAAGTGTATAGAATCATAGAATCACAGAATATGCTGGGTTGGAAGGGACCCATCAGGATCATGAAGTCAAATTTCTGGCCCTGCACAGGACACCTCAAGAGTCACACCATGTGTCTGAGAGTGTTGTCCAAATACTTCTTGAACTCTGTCAGGCTTGGGGCTGTGACCACTTCCCTGGGGAGCCTGTTCCAGTGCCCAACCAACCTCTAAATGAAGAACTGATATCCAATATAAACCTCGCCTAACTCAGCTTCACGCCATTTCCTCAAGTTCTGCCACTGGTCACAGGAGTTAAGAGATCAGTACCTGCCCCTCCGCTTCCCCTTGTGAGGATCTTGAAGACCACAATGAGGTCTCCCCTCAGTCTCCTCTTCTCCAGGCTGAACAGATCAACAGACAAGTGACTGCAGCCACTCCTCATATGGTTTCCCCTCCAGATCCTTCACCATCCTCATGGCCCTCCTTTGGATGTTCTCTAATAGTTTAATGTTTTTCTTACATTGTGACACCCAAACCTGCCCCCAGCACTGGAGGTGAGGCTGCCCCAGCTCAGAGCAGAGCAGGACAATCCCCTCCCTTGCCCGGCTGGCCATGCTGTGCCCAATGCCTCCCAGGACAGGGTTGGCCCTTC
Organism: Sinosuthora webbiana; assembly: GCA_013397395.1. NCBI lineage: Eukaryota > Metazoa > Chordata > Aves > Passeriformes > Sylviidae > Sinosuthora > Sinosuthora webbiana. The sequence continues at coordinate 1,396,433 of VXBN01007467.1, read as the reverse complement.
TGGCTGCCAAGGCACTGCTGACTCAGATTCAGCTTGCCATCAACCTGCAGTTAAAGGCAATCCAAAAGTCTTCTTTTTTGCTTGGTTACATTTTTCTTTGTTCTTTTCTGGACCAATACTTGACATTATATATCCAGTCACATACACACAAACACAGTTTTTATTTCATTTAAATTTGCTTACTGTTTCTTGAAAAGTGCTGAGAACTGAGGCAATATAATTTACTGTATTCTTTAAAACCAGTTCTTACATATAATATTCCAATAATCTTGGAGTTTGAATTTGTAAAATTTGTATAAAATAGAGCAAAATCTGCAATTGTCCAAAATAGAGCAAAATCTGCAAATATCCTGCTTTATCAAGGTAATTCAATTTAAACTACTAACCTGAAAACTACTAACTAGCAAGCTATTGTCCAGTTATTTTCCTATCAACTTCATATTTTTTGGTCTACATTAAAAAAGGTATTTAGTTATCAAGTAACTGTGTAATATTGCCCTTTTAGATTATCTTCATTTTTTGGCACATCAAAGCTGTACCTGTCACCTGTACCTGGTTTGAGTAAGCCATCATCTTATTCTTTTGGCTATATTTACCTTGGCAATACAAACTTTACAATAGCCTTTATAGCATTTTCTAGTAAAATCATTATTTCTTCAGTGTTTGAACACATGACCCAGTGTCTGTCTATTTCTTTTTATTCCTCTTATCTGCCCAGACCCCTGCATTAGAAAGGAATTTATGAAAACTGTAATCTGAAATTTTCTCATAGAGTAGTAGCATTATTAAAATCTGAAACAGGGCAACAACTGTATTTGTGCCATCAATTTCCTAGCATCACATAATTTTTGTAGTCAGAATACTGTCTGAAAAGCTCAACTTTCACTGTCATTCAATATATAGAGTTGATAGCATTACAAAAATGATTTTTGTATTTGTAATATTGTACATTAAATGCTTTCATAATAGATTTTCAACATATTTACATAATAATGCCTTCAGATGTACTGTTGGTCATATTAATGTAGTGTTTATAACTTGGGGAAGGAAAAAAGATTGGGGTAGACAGATACTGATGGGTCTATTTTTCAGTATTGAACATTATGATGATGCTTTCTCAGCTAGGTTTTCTTCATCAAATTTATTTGCAAATGAAAAATAAAAGTGAAAAATATGAAAAATTCAGTGTAAAATGTGTGATTGCACTGAGCACTTCTTTAATTCAAAGCCTTGCATGCAGTCCGATTGCTTTATAAGCTTGCTATTAAGAACATTGAAAAATAGGCTATTAAAATATCATCTGAAAGAGAAAAACAGTGAATCCAGATATACATATAAACATTACAGCTTTATTGTAAGTGGAAACAGAGTTGAAATACTCTAAGGAAAAAATGCTCTCTGGCATTTCTTAGTGAGCTAGATTAACAACAAAATTAGAAATAGCATTTATTTCTACTGAGCTTTAGAATCAGCTCCAAACTGGTCATACATATTGGTCTTCTTTCCTGCTCATTACTTTCAAATTCTTTTATTAAAGTATAATTCTTGAAATCAGAAGATTCCAGAGGCAAGTATTTAAGGACCTAAGTTCATAGAATTTTACATTAAAGTCAGCTAGGCTGGGATTCTTGCATATTTTTGGTACTTTCAAAAATGTTCATTTAGCTCTCCACTACAGATGGTACTAGTAAAGGAAGAAGGGATTATAGGATACCCTTTTTTTGCCTTCTTCTCAGGGGTATTTGTATTTGGACTAGCCTTAGTCAGAATGTGATGATGGGATGAATTATTTCACACCTATTATACAATGCCAAACTAAAACTATTAAACATTCATTTAAAATGATTTTTTACTTTCATCTAGCCTTACAAGTAGGTTTGTGCTGAACACAGGGTTGATAATAGAGAGATATTTTGTTGTTGCTGAGCAGGGATTACACAGTGCCAAGGCCTTTCTCTGCTTTTCACACTGCCCTGCTGGAGTGGAGACTGGGAGAAGACACATCCAGGACCCAAACTACCTAAAGGGATGTTCCGTAGCATATCACATCATGTTCTGTGTATAAATTGGGGGGGAAGAAGGAGGAAAGGGGGGGACATTTTGAGTGATGGATTTGTGTTCCAAAGTCACTGCTCTGTGTGACATGGCCCTGCACTGTTGCAGTCTGGTCCTGTGGTGGAGGTGCCGTGGCCTTCCTTCATCAGAAGTGCCTTTTAAAAGACACCCTGTGTGATACAGGCATAGACACTCTCAGGCTTTGAGTGATTTGCTCTTTTGTGAGGCTGCCTGAGCAGCAGATCCGTGCTTGCCACCTCAAGCAACACAGGAATGAGGCTGCGAGATGGGGCCTTCTGTGCTTCAAAAGCCTTATTTATTCCAGGACATCCAAAGGGGAAGAACCAAACAGTTCAGGGCGACAGAGATTATATAGGGTAGCCAGGGGGTGGGGTTTTACAACTTGGCCAATGGGGAAGAGAATTGGGAAAAGAACCAATCAGGGAGAGGACAGAAAATACAACAATCAGTGCAGGGGAAAACCAGGAATTGAGGCACTAACCAATAAGAAGTAACATATTAATATGACATTACAAAGGCTCAAGGTATTGACACACTTTGGTGACCATGAGTCAAGAGAAGTCTCCTGGGGAAACTTCCCAGGGGGAGATTGTTACACTCTGAATCAGCCTAAAGGCTGCACACTCTCCATGGGAGAGCGATGTCCTCTGTGGATGGCCTAGGGGCCACCACATTGCACTCCTGGGGATGGCTGAACTCCTGCCTATTCATGGGAAGTAGTGAATTAATTCATTGTTTTGTTCTGCTTGTGTGTATGGCTTTTGCTTTCCCTATTAAACTCTCTTTATCTCAACCCAGAAGTTGACCTTTCACCCTTCCAACTCTCTCCCCAATATCACCTGGTGGGGAGTGAGTGAGCAGCTGCATGGGGCTTGGCTGCTGACTGGGGTTAAAGCATGGAAGAAGTGTATCACATTTATTTTTCAGAATCAGACTGAGTTTTCTTATATTTAGCATATTCTCCTAAAAAATCTTATGTTTGCTCATTATGCACAGCCTTATTGAGAAGCACTGTTTGCTGTAACTTTAATAATAATAAAAAGAAAGTCAAACAGCACACACTGTAGCCTTGCATGATCCAAAGTTCCACAGTACCTTCTGTCCAGCATGAAGAAGTTACTTTAATAGCTTGGATCCAATTATTGAAATTATTGGTGAATTGAAAAATGTGGATTTGAACTCTCCACATTGATATCTATACCTACCATTTTATACAGAGCCAACAATGTTCAACAGTGAAATTATTCATTTATTTACTTAAATGGGGTTAATTGTAATTTCATCTAATTGGTTACTTTCATCTGAATTATAAAAAATATAGTAAATTAAAAACTCCATACTCCAGAGTTTTCAGTCAGTAAAACAAGCTACCTCCTTCAATATGATTCCCATTTTTCCTGCATGAGGGAGAGACTTTACATGCTGGGCAATAATCCAAGCTAGGTAACAAAATGAATCTAGTTCTATCAAAGTACTTAAAGCAAAGGGAACTGCTATTTTGTGAAATGTAAGAAATAAATTCACTAGCACATAATGATTCTTGCCTTCAGAGAAACAGATGGATCAACTACATTACAAAAGAATATGAAGCATAAACACAATGATTTAACCTATATTATCAATTAAGCTCTTTGTATTTAAAATTCTAAGCCTGTTTACTCATCAGGTGCAGGCTTCTTAGAAAAAAAGCCAATATATAATGAATAATGGGTTGTATGTCATGAAATATGAAAGGGAAGATATTCTTGTGATGTACACCACCAATACTAAAAAGTGTTCATATTACAATAATTTGTTAAGGATTTCTGAATTCTTCAGAAAAATATCTGTTGCCTTCTAAACTTTTCAGTATTTTTATATTTTATACTATTATTATGTAGCTATCTGGTTTTCTGGTTGTTTTTGTTTTTGGTTTTTGTTTTCATGTTTCTCTAACCAGTTTATGTTTAGTTGTGTCTTTCAGAGAAGTAATATTAAAGACTCCTGTGTGGTAAATTTAATAGCAGCTGCATCAGATCCTCAGATTCTTCCAATTAGCAAATTTCTTTGGCATTGGATCCTGTGTGAGAAATACTCTTTCTGCTATAGTAATGAAGAACATTCACTCCTCTTTAAGTTACATACATCAGTCACTTGTATCTCTGCCAGGTCGTCTGAACTTACATTTCACAAACAGGAGAAAAAGAAAGGACTGAATATTTTTCTCTTAATTAGTATGGCAAACACACACAGTAAATTAATTTTAGTGTAGCATTACCTTGTATTTGATTTTGTACCATCAAAGAATAATTAACTTATAGCTGAGGTAAAAAGTATTTATTAGGTGACACAAAGCTATAGAAAAGGTGCAAATCTGTAATGATAGAAATGTGAGCTATCCAGTTGACACTTCTTATAATTTTCTATGTCTTTTACAACTACTCTGTCTTCATGGGGAGTGGGAAAGGCAATAAAGTACTTTCCTGAAAACTGTATTTTCTCATGATCAAGCTTGAACAAGGAGATATTTTTATGTTATCCCTCCAGTGTGTGTATAGTCATACGTATATGTATTTATACAGGCACATACACATGCACATGTACATATACAAATCTGAGAGGTCTTGTCAATTCCTTTGGAGGTGATGTAAGTGTTCCAGGGCTGAGAAGAGAAAAGCATCTCATGCTACTCTGACACACAGATTTGAAATATTATATTACTGGGATGTCTTTGATGTTTATTTGTCTTTCCCACAGTCTGTCCCTCACAACACTCGAAACTGTTCAGTGTATTGGCCTTTCTGATAGGAACTAAAGAAAGGTTGCATGCTTCTTGAAAATGAGCCATTAGATGCAAATTGCTGCCAGTGAGAAAACAGCAGAAATAACTCAGTCAGTCAAAATTTTCATCAGAAGAAACTAGCCTCAGTTGGTTTCTTCCCTGAAGTTTTTCATAAGAAGAACCTTCTTATGAAGGTTCATATACTCTTCTACTGGAATACATCAGGTAAAGCTTCAGGGAAAAGAAATGTATCTGGAAGAAGTCTTCATTAGTTCCACTGTCACAAACAGCTGGTCACATTTGATTTTCCTGCTTTGAAAAAGTTTTTGTAGGTGAACTTTTATAACCAGTGAAGAATAGATTGTGCTCAAGCCATATTTCACTCAGTTTTAAATTATGGTGCTATATTCTTCAGATCAAACTCTAAACCCCTTTGTTTTCATTGATCTTGTAGGTCATGGCATGGCATGGTTGCAGTATACATAGGGTCAAGGACAGTATACTAGCATTGCACATAAAAAATATTCTTTTCACCTTTGGGTATAAAGCGTAAGAAGGCAGTAAGTATTTTTAAGTTTAATTCAAAGACTATCTCTCTATGAACAAATAAGCTATTTTGTAACAAAGGACTGCTGTAAGAACCAGCTTAGCCCTTGACAGCTTATAAAGTCCTACATAAAGTAGTAGCCAACAGCAATAGACCCAATAGAAACCTCAAGGTACAGAGCCTCCTGCTATGAACTGAAGATAAGAATACCAGCATGACAAAATGTGTTAGACCAGACACTGATGAAAGTGTCTGAAAACTTTGGAAAAATTTCCACTACTTTTCAAATCAGTCATTGGTTTTCTTTCTTTTGTTCTCAGGTGGTTGTGTATCCATTCTTTTACACAGCTAGGTCACCAAAGTAATCAACCATACAGCAAAGAGCCTGCCACTTGTCAGATGTAAGGTTCTAACAGAAACAAAACCCAGGCTGCAAGTGGTTGGCGGCCTTTCTCCTACAATCTTAATTCCAGGCTCACTTAAATTCTTTTTTCCTGCTGTTACCTTCCCTCATTACTTATCAAATCAATAAATTGGCTTGTACATTTAATAAGTTGTTTTAAAGGGTACTTTACCTATTTCTGCTAACCTGAACCTGACTAAATAAGCTGTCTGGTCTATAATGCAGAACATTCCTTTTTCATTTCAAACACTTCTTATACTTCTTCCTGTATGCTCAGAATAGAAGGCTCTATCTTAAAACAAATAAAAAAACAACAAACAGACTAAAGCCAAGGGTTCTTTTTAACACCTTACCTTTCTTTAAATCCTTTCGTACCATAATATATTTGTTTGTTTGTTTTGTAGCTGACATGGTTTAGTACTTTTATTATTAATAAATCAATGGATTTACTAAATCTGCATTAGATCAATCTGAACTCTATTTATCTTACTGTACCAAATAATTTTGTGGCACGTGGGTGCCTCTAATACAAAAATTAAAACCATTTAGAGTTCAGAAGAATTACCACTGACCTAAGGAGATAAAAACCTTTTTAAGTACCATGTGTGCCTCCTTATTCTGTTATATATTGAACTATTATGGTATGCCATAACACAATCATTAAGGGAAGAAGGAAGAAAATATTTTTTTAAGTACTTATTAAATAAAAATATCAAGCTAAAAATATAAGATTATTCTAAAGAAAAGTATCCATTAATTTTAAAAGACATATTTATCACTTCAGGACACTGTATTTCCAGAGGTAGTAGGATATTGAGAGAAGGATATTCTCCAAGAAATGCCTTTACACATACCTACTTTTTGGAGTAAAATAAAGCAAACTGTTCTTCTTGTGTCTGATTGCTTGTAAAAGTATGAGAAAAGAGACTTAAGAAGATTAAGATTTCTGATTTGGAAATCCTCAACCTCACGAGTATGTTTGGGTTTCTCTGCAGGTGAAAAACAAATTATGAAGCTCTCAGACAATCAATGTACTTGCTCTACTACTTTGTGCATTATTATTGTTGAAGAAACACTAGAACTGAGTGAAAACCACAAAGCACAACGACCAAAAAGTATTTCTTCTGATTATTAAATTGTCTGAATTCAGGCATACTTACAAACTGTTCCCACAAAAACCTTAATACAATAAAAACCTTGTCATTTAAGCATTAATAAAATTACAGTTAGTATTAAGATGTCTATTTGAAATAATTTTCTGAACCTGGCAAAGCAGGAATTGAAACACTAAAACCACTTAAATTGTAGTTAGATAAAAAAATTAGATATTAAGGCAAAAGTCATTAAAAAAAAAAATGATACAAATATTTGTTACTGCTTGCTGCCTAGGTTCTGGGAGCCTGGGTTAGGGATATTTCAGACAGAAACTACTGGCTGTTTTTAAATACACACCTCAAATTCTACATCACATTCCAGTTTCTACCAGTCCTGTCTTACTCAATCACTCCAAAAGTGAACATGTGATAAATAGCATCTTGTTATTTGTCTGTCTGTTCTTCATGACACCAACAAATCTGCAGGCTGGGAAAGAAGAAACCATCCCATGACCTGTGATATGCATGTTCCTGGATTTAAATATAATTCTAAATTGTAGCTATATGAAAGTAAAGAAGGCTGGAAGATTGCCTAAATAGTTTAAAGTTCATGAGGCAAGGAGTTCAGTTGTAAAATATAAATTTTTGTGTTAGAACACCCAAAACTTGTCAATATTTAGGTGGAAGAGTATGGTTAAAGACTAACTACATTTAGACCTAATTTAATAGTAGCTTTTTGAACAGCTGCCAATGGATTCTCCCACTGAGAAATGTCACAGAGCAACTGACTGTGTTGTTTTATTTCTAAAACCTCTATCTTTTCTGTTTTACAATAAATACATCCAGTTTTACTCTTGCTTGAAAATCATTTACCACAGGAAAAATAATTTTGCTCTGCAACCCTGAAATTGAGACAATCACACTACTTTTTATTATTATTATTCTTTATGATTTGAAATTCTGATATGAACAAGCTATATTTTTTTTTGCATCTCCACCATGGCCAAACTCTAGGTTGTCAGATTTTAAGAAATTATCAAGGGTCTCCAGCTAATTTCCTTTGTTAACAAAACTGAACTGGGGACTCTTTAAAAATATAACCAGACTCTTAACAATGTAATTGTTTTTTTCCAGAAAATAACATACAAGAGAAGAGCAGAATTGTCATGCTGGGATGAGTCGGTCCACCCATTACAGCACTAGCCTATGACCAAGAATATCTATTCTCCTGTGTTTTACATGAACATGGAAAACATTATGCTTAAAGAAATGTCATGAGGAAGGAAATACCCTCTGAAGGGTAAAGAGACCTAATGAAAACCTTCTGTGATTGTTCCACATATTTGATAGATTGAAAGGGGATTGATATTTCTGAAGGTTACAAAGTTGTACTTGAGTCAGCAGCACTCCAGCTGAGAACAAAGCATGTGCTAATGAACTGCATAGGTTGTAAACCAACATTTGTTGGATTAGCACCCCATTAACAGAGATATTTCATAATCACTTTCACTTCAGCCTAGAAGAAATTGGTGAAAAAATTGACTTTGTTAGTATATGTCTCAATTACGTTAATGAGAGAAAGGATCATTAGCTGTTACACACATTTTTAAGGCCTATTAGGTACTTTCCCTTAGTTGTCTAATCCTCTGAAAAATGTAACATTCCTATATTCCTTACTAGCACACTTTGTGTTGCAGACAAAAAAATCTTAATTGTTAGTTTAATGAGAAACACTGGCTGTATTCTTTAGAAAAGCTAAGTACCTACATATCCAAACACATATACATATACATATACATATACATATACATATACATATACATATACATATACATATGCATATATATCTCCATATAGATGTACACAATGAAATTTAATCCTATTTTTGATTCACTTGGAATTCACAGAAAGGCAGAACAGAAAGAGAACATGAGAGGCCGTGATGTATGTGTGATCCTGGTCTCAGGTGAAAAAGAGTTAATTTTCATCTTAGTAGTGGGTACAGTGCTTTGTTTTGGATTTACTATGAGAATAATATTGATAACACAGTGATGTTTTGGTTGTTGCTAAGTAGATCCTACTAGAACTTAAAAAAACTTTTCAGTTTCCCATGTTGTGCCAGTGAGGAATTTCACAAAAACCTTGGATGAAACGTGGCCAGGTCAGCTGACCGGAACTGGCTAAAGAGATATTCCACATGATAGAACATCATGCTTCATTTATAAATTGGTGTTAAATTAACCAGGAGCTGCTTGGACAGAGGCTGAACATTGGTCAGTGAGCAATTGTATCGTGCATCACTTCTTTCTCTCACGTGTTATTCCATATAATCATAGAATGACTTGGTTTGAAAGGAGCCTTAAAGATCATCTAGCTCCAACTCCCTCTGCCATGGGCAGGGGCAGCTTCCACTAGACTGGATTGTTAAAGTCCACTCCAGCCTGGCCTTGAATACTTTCAGGGATGGGCCATCCAAAACTTCTCTGGGTAACTTGTTTCAGTGTCTCACTACTCCCACAGTAAAGAATGCCTTCATAATACCTAGTCTAAACCTACTCTCCTCCAATTTAAAGCCATCATCCCTTGTCATGTCAGTGCGTGCCCATGCAAAAAGTCCTTCTCCAGACATTTTGTAAATTCCTTTTAGCTACTGGAAGGCTCCTATAAGCCTATAAGGTGTCCCCAGACTTCTTGTCTCTAGTCTGGTAAACCCCAACCCTTTCAGCCTGTCTTCATGGGAGAGGTGTTTCAGCTCTCTGATCATCTTCGTGGCCCTCCCCTGGACTCAGTCCAGCAGGTCCACATTCTTCCTAAGTTGTGAGCCCCAGAGCTGAATGCAGCACTCCAGGAGGTCTCTCACAAGAGTGGAGCAAAGGAGGAGAATCTCTTCTCTCAACATGCTGGCCCCACTGTTCTTGATGCAGCTCAGAATATGGGCTTTCCAGGCTGTGAGGGCACCCTGCCAAGACATGTTCAGCTTCTTGTCCACCTACATCCCTAAATCCTTCTTCTCCGGGCTGCTCTCAATCCCTTCATCTCCCAGCCTGTACTTCTGCTTGGGGTTACCCCAACACATGCACAGCACCTTGCACCTGGCCCTGGTGAACTACACTAGATTCATACAGCCCCACCTCTTAAGCCTGGCAAGGTCCTTCTGGATGGCATCCCTTCCCTCCAGCATGTTGACTGCACCACATAGCTTGGTGTTGGCAAACTTGCTGAAGAGGCACTGTCTGTGTCAAAGATGTCAACCAGCACTGGTCCCAAAACTGACCCCTGAAGAATACCACTCATCAATGGTCTCCACTTGGACATAGAGCTGGATGACCACAACTTGCTGAGTGCAGCCATCCAGCCAAATCCTTAACCACACAGTAGTCAACCTATCAAATCCATGTCTCTACAGTTTAGAGGAAAGGATGTCATGCAGGACAGCACAAATTCTGGTAGGTGATATCAGTTTCTCTTCCCTCATTCATCATTGCTATAACCTTGTCATAGGTGGAAAAGAAATTTATCAGGAACAATTTAATTTTAGGGAAGCCATAGTGGTTGTCACCAATCATCTTCTTATTTTCCATGTGTCCTAGCATAGTTTCCAAGAGCATCTCCTCCATGATCTTGTTGGGCACCAAGACTGACAGGCCTGTAATTCCCTGGGTGTTCCTTATTTCCCTTTTTAAAAATAGGCATTATATTTCCCTGTTTTCAGTCACTGGAAACTTCCCCAGACTGCCTTGTCTTCTCAAACCTAGTGGATGGCGGCTTAGTCATTTCCTCAGGTGAGGAAATTTCCTCCCTCAGGACCTTCGGATGTATCTTATCAGGTCCCATGGACCTGTCTACCTTCAGGTTCCAGAGATAGTTTTGTACCTATCTCCCACTACAGCAGATGATTCTTAATTCTCCCACTCTCTCTTTTTCAATTGCAATTATCAATACTTTTATAAATTAGTAGTAGTAATGGTAGTATTATTAGTACTAGTACTAGTAGTATCATATGTATTTTGTGTCAGTTATTAAACTCTTTACATCTCAACCCATGAGGTTTAGGGTTTTTTATTTTCTCTTATTCTCCTCCCCCCCAGGGGGAAGGTGGGCAGTGGAGTGAGTGACAGACTGACTGGTACAGAGTTGAAGGCTGGGGTTGAGCCATGAGCCTATCAACCTTCATAACATATTTTTCTTACTTGTTTTTAAATTTACAATGATGGAGATATATATTTCAAGGTGTTTTATTAAAGCGTATTATTATATTTTCCATTTGTCTTTTTTTTTCCTCCTGATTAGGACATTAACCTGCATTATTCCCTTTCAAATCCATTGTCATTCTATTGACACGGCACATGGAGTACAGATTATACCCTTTTGCTTTACAGCTGTCTTTTATGTGTTTAGAGATTTAACATTTCTCTTCCAACTTCTCCTCTAGAAAGACTACATCAGTTCTCATTCAGAATGTCTGATCAATCCCATTGTTTTTCTTCATCTGCATATTTCAAATATTTATGGCCTGATATTTTACCTCAGTCACATGAATGGAAATCCATGCAGACATGGTTTTCTCTGTGGAAATGTGTTTCTATTGCAAGAAAAAACATAAGTATAGTTTTTCCAGAAGTATAAATTAAGCAGTTTGGTTCATGCCTCCTGTCAGAGACTGAAATGTTATGGTTTATCTCATAAATATTTTTATGAAGGAGTTTTGCTTATTAAGGCAGTTGTTAAAAAAATCTGCAGGGAAGACCACTGCACCCTGAATATGGCGCCTGGGCTGAGGCCCCAAACTGTGAGTTAAAATTCCTAAGGCTATTCCAGATAAGAAAAAGTGACACTACTATTTTAGCATTTCCACTCTGCAAAGTAATTTATAAGGCTGAAAGGACACTTCCACAGGAGGATCAAGCCCAACAGTTTTGGGGTGGAGGCCACAGCGCCAGGCTCATCTGCTGCCAGGCTTGCACAGACTCCCCCACCAAAGTGGGGAGGAAGAGGGTCTTGGGTGTGTGAAGCAACCTCTGGTCAGAGGCAGTGAACTCCCATCCTCCCTTACACAAGCTGGCTCAGTTGTGGAATCACCCGCCTGCTCTGGGAAAGCCACAACCACGGGACATGCACATGAAGAGGCAGCAGAGGAGGTGACCCAATCCATCAAAGATTCCTGTAGTTCCTCCAGACTCATTCCTGAGGCCTTGCACCAGAACACTGCATGTGATGCAAAATAGTGCACAGAACCACAGTCTTGCAAGCCAAAGCATCAAACTTGCCATCCCCAGAGGAGGCACCAGGGTGTCCCCACCTGGCCCAAATATATATTAATCCTTTGGATTCTACACTTTTCTGTGGGGGACCGTCAACACCAAGACCAGGTGGAAGAGATGGATGGGAAATTCTTGGGACCCATGGAGTAGTGATATGCTTTCTCTTAATATGTCTCTGCCAATCTTCCTCTCTGTCCCTTCTCTCCTCTCCTCTCCTCTCCTCTCCTCTCCTCTCCTCTCCTCTCCTCT
>VXBN01007467.1:1356197-1383638 GCA_013397395.1 Sinosuthora webbiana | reverse complement strand
TTTTTTTTCCTTTTAGTTAGTTTAGCTAGCTGGGGCAAGAAAAAAGCTTCCTAGACTGTTTTTTTCCCTTTTTCTTGGGACTGTTTAAATCTACTGTGGACTGAAAAACCCAGAGGAGCACCAGGAGCTGCACTTGTGGCCCATCGGGGCCTGGACCTCGGCATTCTCCAGCGCCGAAGGGACTGGGACTGATAAAAACTGAGAGAGAGCCGAGCGAACTCCCAGCAAGGACTCTCAGTTTCACCATCTCTCTTCGGAGCAGTGAGAGGTTTTATTGTTTCGTATTATTAATTTCTTATGCTTGTGGGCAGTTTTTTTTGTTAAATAAATAGCCTTTTTCCACTTTTCTCCGAGGAAGTTTTTTTTCCTGGACCGGCTGGGGGAAGGGCCATTTGGGGTTTGCTCTCCAGAGGAGCCCCATTTGGAGGTTTTCCTTCCAAATTTACCCTAAACCAGGACACCTAATTTCCCAATTCTGGAATTTTCCACATTCACAACGAGTTCCTCTTCTCATTGCAAAAAGACAACACGAAGTGAGTTGAAGCTTCTGGATGAAAGATGGATTCTTGTAATATGTCAGCAAATGAGCAAGTAAAAGTACAACATTAAGTGGCAGAAGGATGGATGGGTAGAAAGAATATCAGGGATATGAATTTATTCTCCTTTGTTTCTGGGATCATTGTGGAGCCTGGAGCTGACTCTGAACCTGTGGAGCACTACTTTCATGTTCATCCCTTAGTTGGGGATGCCTCACCCTTACTCAAGGCAGAGTAGATTAGATATAGGTGGAAGTTCTTTACTATAACATGTAAACCTGGTCTAGCAGAAGTTTCCCTGTCCATGGCAGGGGGTTTGGAACTAGGTCCCTTCCAGCTCTAACCATTCTATGATTCTTTGATTCTACTTCTGTTTCATTTGTAAACCCCACTGCTGTCTAACTTAGCTATCCATCAGGCTCTTACCTGTCTGATTTTTGTGAAGGCCTTCATGCTCATGTCAGCTCTTTACCTGTCTGCTTGGTTCTCCTGGGTCATGCTACTGGTAACTCCCTTAAGGGAGCTGATCCTCTGCCCAAACTACTTTGTTGGGGGGAAATCAATAGGGTAAATCAGCATATCCAATGCTTTCATAAGTGAAACCATCTCTTCATTCCCTCCTTTCCACTCCTATATCAAATAGATCCCAGATTAATTTTGCAGTGTTTATTTGTTTTGTTGGGTTTACTCCTGGTGAGGGCAGCATAGAGGAGGAAGGAGGAGAGGGGTCTAGTCATGGTTTTGCTGCAGTAACTGTATTCTGTGTGCTGGTTTGCATAACTTAACTAGAAAAGCTTAGAAACATGCCAAAGTGCTTCATCTGCTAACTAGACAAACTGAATAGCTGCTGATAAAGCTGTATTGGGTGACTTATTTAATTTTAAAGCAAGCCATCTAACAGGATTTACATATTCCCCTTCTGGTAGCTGAGATAATCTGACTTCTGAATGAGGGTGAGAAGCTTATGCATATGAATAAGAAACATTTGTTTATTTAAAGAGTGATTGACAGAGGGTCAAAAGATAGATCTGATGTGATTTAGATCATCTGTTGTTTTCCAACATCATTGAAAGAGACCTCTCAGATTGTCCCAAGGTCTGCAGTGCCAAAACTGTAAGGACCCCATATTTGATAATAAAAAGATTGCAACAGCATGAAATAGTAACATTTTCTTACATCTTTAGAAGCCTAGAAACACTTAATAATTCTTATGACAACCTTTCATAGAACCTTTCTGACCAAAGTTAGGAAGGGATGTGATTGTGCATGCATGTGTAGACAGCGTAGATGTACAAACATCCCACAAAAAAAACCCCTTTTGGTTTAATATCATGGACAGTAAAAGAGAACTGGAGCTTTTGCAATGACCAGCAGTTTTGCTGCCTCAATAATTTCTTCTTTTAAGTCACTCAAAAAGATCCCCAGAGCTGGCTCCATACCTCTTTCACCAAGATAGAAAAATTAAATTTTGCTGCTCCATAGGTGAGAATCTGAGAATGGCTGAGCAGAAAGACAAAGCCACAGGGAAGCTGTGGTGAGGTCAGCTGCTTGCTCTTGCTCCTGCTGCCTGACAGATGGGAAAATGTGAGGAACAACTGCTCCCACACCAGCAGCTGCCACCACTTTCCAGAACTCTGGCATAGATAAATCTTGTACTGGGGTCATGGACATCATTCATATACCCATTTTGCCTATGCCAACAGCCTTTTTTTTCCCCCCTATGCATTTGAACTACATATCTGTTTTCTGCACAGGATTCTTACTCTGACATGTGCATGCTCTTAAAAAGAACTGCATTGGACCATGCTGCCATGAAGTTACAGTACCAGCTGTGTTCTTTAAGATTTTAAATAGAAGACTTCTAATGAAAATTGTTATTAAGTCTAATAGTTTTCTATTAGTCTTTTCAGTTCGTATGAGCTCTGTCTTCTGTTTTTCGAGCTGAATGAAAGAGAAATTAACAGAAGGTTTTAGTTCCATGTGTTTTCTGAAAAATGTCTAAAATGAATAAAGAGACACTTCATCTTTTCTTTCAGCAAGTCGATAAATTTAAATACTGCCCCTCTCTACCAAGACCTATTCCAGTCTACAAGCACTGAATATTTCTGTGCACCGGGGGTATGTTCTTGAGGAAATTATGATTAGAATTTGAGTTTCTTCCATGAAATGAATTTCTTATACTTCTATTTTAGATCCTTTCCAGTCACATTTCACATTTACCATTTACTCAAATCCCTTTTAGCAGCTGTCATGTCCATTGCATTTTAGAACACTTTAGCCAGTGCACATGGTACTGCTGATATTTAACATTCCCAAAGACTTTTCCAATATGTAGGTACATTTCCATGACAGAGTTGTTATCTCTTTTAATAGTTTTTGGAATTTTCCCACTGAGTTTGATCTATCAGTCATTGCTTTGCTATCTTCTCTGGCCATGTTTAATGGTGCTTAGAACCATATTTGAATACGGCTTTTTTCTAGGAAAATCTGTTCTTCCTTGAATCTGGTTTTCATTAATAAGTCTTCAGAACAGTCACCAGGAGGTGTGTTTGATCAAAACCCCAGCACTTTCTGCATTCTGGCTCTTAATTGCATCTATTGTTAGAAAACTATTTCATATTAATAGATTGCTTTTCTTACTTGCAGAAAAGAGGAACACCTGTTGTTTTCAAAGACTTTCCAAAAATTCTGGTTAACTGTTTCTTAACCCATCATTTTCAGTTTAATATCAATTTTTTTTTTACTGCACAGTCACTTCCATTTTTAAGAAACTGTACATATATACCCATAGATGTGTATATATATATATATATATATATATATATATATATATATATATATATATATATATATATATATATATATATATATATATATATGATTTACCTTATAGACCTCTATATTTTTCACAGAAATTTGACTTGGAATGGAGAATAAAAAATATATACTCCTCATCATGCTTTTCTAAGACTGATTCACCTTTTCAAATCTTTAAAGCCAGGCATGAAATTCAAAGCATTATGGAATTATTCAAACAAAAACATATTTCTGTCATTTTTTTAACCAATTACAGCAACTAATAAAAGAATTTAAATGAATGGACAATGAATTTGTTGACATTTCAGTGTATTGGAAAGAAGAAAGTGTAAGAGTTTATGAGTTTGGCAGCCCAGAAAAAGGGAAAGGATAATTCAAAATATATTTTACATATATAAAACATAAACATATTGGAGAATGCAAAAACATTATTTGAGGCTTACGTGTCTCTAAATTTTACTGTTTCTTTTCCTGCTTTTGTTTTTCAATTACTTTTTGCTTCCAACTCTGCACCTTTCCCCACCCAAGCAACTGCATCCTGTATTTTTTTTTTTTAGCTTGGGATTAATGGTATTAGTATTCTCCAGCTGGGAGACGTTTTCATTTTCTGTCATTCGCTTGAGTCCATAATTTCTTTTGTTTTCTGTGACCTCTTAATAAACCACAACTAACCATGACATTTTTATGCTATGGCAAGAAGAGTGGAGCAGGTCCCTCTGAAAATAATATTAATTTTGTTCTTTATTTCCTCTCTTCAGTATAGACAAAGCTTCAGTGTCATAATCATTATTTGGAGACATATGGTAAAATGAAAGCTAATAAAGCTTTGCCCATAATTTCCTGGGAGGAAAAAGCTTCAGTCTTTTGGCATTTATAAATTTGCCTCTTTTGTCACATGCAGGCTAGCTTTTAGATACTCAGGGATTCAGATGTAGACGTCCTACATCAAAGTGCAGTAAGCCTGAACTGTGAGCAGAATGATTCAGGAATTTTGCAGAAAAGAATATTAATTTATCATTAAATGTGTATAATATTTCCAAGATAAAAATAAAATCAGAAAAACCAGAGCATGAATCACTGCTTGTCCAGGAACTTAAAAGTGTGAAAAAACATCTTGCAATCCAAATGACTACTGTTAAACTGAAAACAAGTTAGACTAATTTTATAGACAAGAGCAGAAAGTTAACTCCTAAGTGGTCATAAAACAAATCCCTAGACAACTAAGAATAGATCAAACAAACAAAAAAAAATCAAAGCTGAATATATGGGATATGCAGTTTCTATAATTTTCTTTACCTTGGTCTAATATATAGGCAATATATTTTGCCTCTCTCAGTATAAATAACGATTTATAATGTATTGCTCTCAGCAGAGGACATTTCAGCTGGAAGGGTACAAAAAAGGAAACAAGAGAAACAGAATATGGAATTTCTCTAATTTTTTGTTGTTGTTGTTGTCCTTGTGCAAAATTCTGTTATTTTTCTTAAGTTGAACAAGATCAAAGTCCATCATAAGCATGAACAGAAATTGTTTGACTTTCTCCAGAGAAGCCACTTTAAAATTCCTTTCTACAGTCATATATATGAAATATGCTTACACCTTAAAATGTGTCTATGAAATGGACATGGGATGAAATGGAGAGATGATGCAAGAAAGCTTGCATTAAAAGTCTAAATTATTCAAGTTTCAAGTGATATAACAGTTTTCTTACCTTCCTCTGAAAACCTAATAAAAGTTTATAGTTGAAGTAAACCACTATTAATCTAAAACAAACAAGCAAAAAAAAATGTTGCTGTAAGCAACAGTAAATTTATCAACAACTATTTTAAAATATTATCCAAGAATTTGACTCTATTTCCTGCTTTACTTTTCTGAAGACTAAATGTTCACGCATAGAAATGTAATTGTAGTGTTTGAGATAATTTATCTAGAGAAGAGATAAACATTTGGAATATTTTCTTCAGATGAATTTTTCATTATTTTGAAACCAATGTTTTCCCTCTTCTGAGTCAAATAAACCTACTGCAGCTTTCTTAGGTTCCCAAGGTCAACAGATCAGAGTGGTCAGCAGGTCAGGTTCACCCTTGTGCCACAGAAGGTCTCTGACTGTGCAAGTCATTTGCCAAATATGAAGTGTGTTACTGAGCAGCACTCCCACTACATCCCCATTGCTGTAGTGCTCTTTATCATTGATACATAATGTGATAAAATTGTGTCCAGTTAAGTAAAACTCTTTGTAACCATTGTAGTGCTTTAACCAACTGTATGAATAAGTGAACACAAAAGCTTTGCCAGATTACAACATGACAGTGATTTAGACTATCTTTGCCAATGCAAGCAATGACAAATTTCCTGGGACCAGCTTGCAACTCCTATGACATGCTAGTGACAAAGTACATAAATCACAGGATTTATTTAATGGCAATGGTGGAAATCATGCAGATGAGAGCTTTCCTTTAAAAAAGCCACCAAGAAAACTATCCAAAAAAACCCAAACCAAAATCTACTTTGCTAAAGATGATATATGTCTGATGAAGTGCAGAAGTGTAGAACACATTGAAACAAAAACCACCATCAACATGAGTGCTAAAAACACTTTTTGCAAATCCTTTTCCATTTAATTCTCAAAAATAATAAGCATAGAAAAATCCTGAAAAAAGACGCAAGTATGGTTCACCAAACAGAATTAATTCCAGATCATCAGTGGTGTAAGATCCTTTTTGGGGGACCATTTGCAGCCATCAGTGCAGGACATAATATTCAGGATTTAATTTATCATGTGGCTGCAAAACCTTTAAACTCTTTTCAGCAACGATATTCAACTTTTCTTTACACAAATACAAACTGTGACCAGTGTTTTTTTTTTCCTTATCAAGCAATTTGAAGGTATAAAGCTATTAGATAAAGGAGCTACTTCAGTTCTTGTGGTTTATTCAGTTACTTTTATGCTCTTCCTTTTGACATCAGTTCGAAGTAGTGAAAGCAGCATGTCACAGTTCAGATGACAGTTAACAATGGTAAAACAGTTAAGCTGCCTCAAGCTGACTCTTTTGAGATACAGACTGTCCTTGATGTTCATGTCTAGTGGTTTGCTACCACTGAAAAAGCTGATGGATGATATGTGGTAGCTGGAATTACAGTGCATTGAATTATTTTCCCTTGCTGTACATTACTAAAGAGTTTTATACTCTTGAAGTGCTGCACTGAAGGGAAACATTATCAATCATTTAAAATGTCTTGCATTTTAAGATACTTACAGAGTGGAAAAACACTGGGATTGATCAAATAATTTATACTCAATCAACCAGTAAAAAGATCTAGTATTTTGTTGTGGGGTTTTTTTTGTTTGGTTGGTTTTTTTTTTTTTTCCTTCCTTCCTTGTGATGTGTCCATAAAAAGGCTGTAAATTCTTTGAAAGTGTATGTAAGTATCATGGATAAATATTTTCTCAAATCTGTCCAGAATATAAGTAACACTATTTTGCAAGTGTTCAGTGTACACTCTGCTAAATGAAAATTATACTAGTATCTCAGTAAATGATCACCAGCCAGGTTCTTTTCTGCTCTTCAGCTGAAGGAATGTGTTGCTTTTAAGGGAATGAGAAACTTTTAGATATTGAGATTTTCAGTCACTTACTTCTTACGTAATTTATTATTTCTTTTGTAATATTTGCTGCTGAGATTGCTATCTCAGAATTTGAGATGAATTTTGGTTTTATGTGTTTTTGAAAAAAAAAAGAAACATGAAAGCAGAGATTTTTAAAGTTTTGAAAGAGGAATTAAAACACTCATAATAATTACAGTTTAAAGATTAATCTCTTCCATTCTGAAGCACACTTGTATTTGAAAATAGGAGACTGTTCTGTCTGAGCAAATGGGATCATACAGTTAAAAAAGTCTAGGACTTTTTCAGAAAAACAAGGTCTTTTGCATTTCCACTGCACGTTATACTGTGTGAAACAGCTCTTTTAAACACTTGAACTGTGTAGCAGAAGTTTAAATTTGCCACTTTTTAGTTAGAGAAAATGGACCACAACTGAAATATATCACCAAATCCAGTTGTGATTTATCTTTGTTCAAGAGCAGTGTTGTGTTTGTAATAAGATGTTACACTCACTAGCTACATTCACTGTTTTGAAAGAAGAAGAGAGAGTGACCTAGATCTATGAATTGATACAATGGGCAAAACATTGTTCGATATCACTAGAGCTCAATGTACAGAATCAGAAGCTCCAAGTCCATTGAGCTACAGCATCATGTCTGAAAATGTTCATATGTCTCTTCCTATTCCCTTGAGAATAAAAAAACGTTGGCTTAAGTGGGCCAAACTTAAGCCAGTAGGAGTTCTATTAACCTTTCAAACAAGGAGTCACTAATTAAATCAGTGAGAGCTTATAGGCTTCCCATAGTCTGGTAATACAGGAAGAGGCATAAAGAAGAAGAAACAGAATATTATGGGATACTTGTCTGCCTCTTTTAGAGCCTGATCTAATTCCAAGAAAAGCCACAAAGGATTAATTCTTTTCAGTGTATATTGGTCATTCCAATTGAAAGGTGGGTCTAGACAGTGGACAAAAATCTCTGCACAGAACATACCATGCATTTTCTTGCAGAAGGTTCTTTTAACAGCATCCTGTATTCATGGCACTATCCAGGTAGAACAAATGTGTTAGTGTGTTAATCATTTACACAGAGCATAATAAATACAGAAGAAGCTGCAAACAAAAATTCCTTTTGTGATCCTTTTCCCTGACAATGTATGGCAGGCATGGTAGGTGAGTCTGTTCATCCTACTGTATGTAGTCATCCTATATTTGATTTACTGGATTTAGCCATTAGTAGTTCTCAATGCTTCAAATGCAGATGTATCTGTGTGTACATTTGTATTATCAGTCCCAAATACCGTTTGTAGTTTTCTGTGAGGGCATATGACTGATTTTATCCTACAAATGAACTTAGCATTAACCGACATAAAAGGACTGAAAAGGTTACCGAAGCCAAAGTACATCTTGCACAAATTAAAAACAAAGAACTAAACCACTTATTTCAAATCAGCATTTGAGTATGCATTTCTCCAGTTTTATATAATCATCTAGAAAACATTTTTTGTAGTCTTAGCTAAATAAGATACCAAATGCCAACACAAAATTCAATTACTGGTTTTAAAATATCATTAAAAATCCAATTCTTGAACATCATGCTTACAGAGTGGCAGAGAGACAAGAGGATGGCAAATGTGGAAACTTATAGCTCAATATACCTTGCCATGTAATTGTAAAGTCACAGGAGAAGAAAGAATATTTTTAAGCAGTTATACCAGATGTTGTTTCGATGTAGGATTTCTCTGCATACTGAAGTAAAGTGTGTTTTGGGATATTTGTTAAGGTCCTTGGTCAGTTCTTAAGGCATGGATTTAAAGAATAGTGGGAGGATTAGGAGTGCTTTTCCTAAGAAATACAAATTCATTTTTCTGAATCCATTTGTGGTTTTCTTTTTTTTTTTTTTTTTTTCCTGCAGTCTTAAGCCCTGAATTTGAGCTTCTTTAGATTTTTTTAGCTTAACACTTATGCTGCTACATAGGGCTTTGTTCCTTTATGACATCCAGTATCAAAACTAATCATAAGGGAAAGGAGTCTGGAGAAGGATGAGAGAAGTTGTTATTTATTTGGCAGGCTCATTATGTAGTGAGTATTTTCCACTGAAGGAAGAAAAAACTAGAGGAGCTGATGCTTCTGAGAGAAACACCAGATGCCCCTTTGAATTCTGTCATACATATTGATTGAGTGGACAGCACTCACAGAGTAGTCTACAGGCTGGATGTAGATTTCTCACACAGGGACTGCCATTTTTCCCCTATACTTTCAGTAAGTTGAACTAATAAACTTAAAATTGTCACCAATATTTAACACTGTCAATATGGAATGCACCAAAATGCAGCAGATTTACCCAAAATACCAAAATCTCGTCTGGATTTTAAATAAATGTTCCAGTTTCCACAAAGTTTTCCCAAAAAAATAAAATAAACACAAATAAAAAAGTGCTAATTGGTAGACATACTACTCTACTGGAACATTTCCTTTGTGCCAAGTTTATATTTTCTAAAAAGTAAAAAGTTTATATTTCTGGGATATGTATATATATTTTTTCAAAATAAAACAATTTTACATGGCTTGACTATACACAAACTTCTAAGAGAGCATTGTCTCTTAGAAATCATTATTCACCTCAGTTTTACAGATGTGAATCAATATATCTCCTAGATATCCTGGTACAAAAATATTCATCTCTAGTGATAAAAAATATTAAGGTTGTAGATGCTAGCAGATTGTATGCTTTTAATGATAAAGTTTATTAGTAAATTATGTTACTTTATTTGCAGTGCTTGTCCTCTTCTGTTAGTTATCTACTTTATTATATAAAGTGATTCACAACTTTGAAATGGATATGTAAGGTTTAATTGTAAGGGGAATCTTCTAAATAAAAATAAATTAATTTCCAAAGTATTTAATTATTACAACCCAATTAATTTTGATAGAAACCAGCTGTGTGAAGGACTTCTGAAAAGCCNGTTATTTTTTTTTTTTTTTTTTTTTTTTTTTTTTTTTCTTTATTCAAATATTTTAACAGAAATAAAGACATTGATAATAATCCACGATATTTCTTCAGTGGTCATAAACAAGTCACCTTCTTCTCACCTATTTCTTGCCTAGTGACAAAATATAGCGTGTTCATCAATACAATAAAGGAGTACCAGAGGAAGAAATTGGTCTGTAAATCTCATTAATTCGGCAATTAGCACAAAGAGAAATTATCCACATGCTGAAGCACAACATTATTCTCTTATAGAAGGACAAGAAGGGTGAACTGCTGTTTGGTATGCAGTATGTTAAATCCATTTCAGTAAACCAAGTGTGTAACATTACTCAAAATTTCTTCTGTGGAAAAGAGCTGCAGTAGGCTGACACTATTCAGCTTTCATCTTATTCAGCTCACAGACATTGACACATAAAGAATCCCATCTTCCATCTCCTTGTTATATTAAAAATAATAATAAAAATTATTATTCCAGCAATAAGCTCAAGTTCTTTCATGCTTGCAAGATACAATTTGAAATGGGTTAATATTTATTGTGTCAGAAAAATATCAGTAAGTCCAGTAGTCACAAACCTCCATTGAATTGTTTCTAGAGCACTTATTAGAAAAGAGTAAGAATGTTATAGGCATGAATCCTCAAAAATAACAGCTTAAATCAAAATGGAAATGTGCAGTCTTAATTGCCAGTATTTTGATACTGGTTTTAAAATATCATTAAAGGGTTTTGTCTTACATTTTGTTTATATAAACTTCTGCAATTTCAAACAACCTTGAGCCAATTTTCCAAGGAATACATAAACCTCAAAAAAATGTTTCCTGCATTGCTGTAGAGCTAATCATCTGGTGGTCTAGAAAGAATATTTGATTGGTTTATCCACAACAGATCAGCTCTTCAACAGAGCTGATCTCAAGCCTATTATTTTTGTAACTGAGGAAAAAGGTGAGAATGTATTAAGAAAATAAGAAGGCTTATGGGCAAAAGCAATCAATAGAGATAG
Source organism: Sinosuthora webbiana (assembly GCA_013397395.1). Classification (NCBI taxonomy): domain Eukaryota; kingdom Metazoa; phylum Chordata; class Aves; order Passeriformes; family Sylviidae; genus Sinosuthora; species Sinosuthora webbiana. Next base: position 1,372,694 of record VXBN01007467.1, on the reverse strand, counting down.
TCAATATTTCCTAGTTGCTCTACCAGCAGAAATGAGCCACAGCTTCGGCCCAAGTACTGGACAGAACCTGATGCAGATTTCTCCTCGGGGACAATGAGGCAGAGCAGCCTGGTGTCTGTATCTTCAGATAACAATACATCAGGCATTCTAGGGGCAGACAGCTCTGCTGGGAATGACTGCTACAATTGTTAAAGCCATAAATCCCAGATGGCCATATGAAGTCCAGGGAAATCATGGCAGTGGTATTTTGAGTGGTGATGGCAATACCCTTGCCATGGAAACATTAGTGCGAGCCAAGGAAAAAGCTGCACCAACATGGGAGCAGAATCCAAGGCAGAGCTCTGACAGCTACCAAAGGTTTTACATATACCATGTTAGAGGAATGGACTAATGAGTAAGCAGAAAATTCGGTTATTTTTGGTTATTGCTTCACTTCTTAGCACCCACTGTAGTGGCAATGGCAAAAGCTGGGCTGTGGATCTGACACAGTTGCTAAACTTGCTCATTGTTGCATGGTTTTTAAAAGAGAGTTGCCCACTTATTAATGATTAAGGGTGTTTGAGTATTGGGGTTAAAATAAAGGAAATCCGATGTGAATGAGCTGTGACCACCACCAAACATTGTCCCACAGAGAAAAAAACTGACTCATGAAGAATTTGTAGATATTTCAGACTGTATGTGGAAAATTACTTACAGTATGCTTCCGTAAGAAACCTGAATTCAACAGGAGGGTGGAAGTGTTTCAGACTGCAAAGTAATTAGAGCAATAAACAAATAAGAAACTGAAAATCTCTCCTCTGATGCTGATATCTAAAGAATGAATACCTGAAGAAAAATTCTTACACAAAAGCTTTTTGTCTTACCTTTCTTCCCACTCACCTTCTTCACATTAGCATGTTATTGATTTTGTTTGCAAACTGCAACATTAAATCTACATTCATATGTTACTAGGGAAATGTTTTTATTTTAATATAGAAGACTTTAATTCCCACAGAGAGCAATTCTTTAACAAGAATTAGGCAGTGTACTATACCAGAATAGGCCATGACACAGATAGCAAAGCTGCCCTGACGGACTTGCTACTACTTTGAATTCTTGTTTGCTACAGAATAGAGGATTTAAAAAGTGAAATAGCCTTTTAGCTAGGAATGGAAGTAACAGATGGGGAAGTGTCAATATAATCCTTTTAAGAGAGGAGAAAGTCGAGGTTTTACAGAGAAATATACATATATAGAAGTCAAGCTTTCTAAGAAACTGTATGGGACTTTGATCTTAGAAACTGAAGTGGAGGGATAACAGATCTCAGCAGGGAGCAAGGCACCAGGGGCAATCAGACACATGTGCAAGAAGGTGTGGAATAAATTTCAAAACAGATATTCAGAATTTTTGCAAAAAATAAGGAGTTAAAGTTACAGGAATTATCCTTAAGTATTTATGAACCTAAAGTTTATCGAGGGTGCAAATTCCCTGGGGAAAATATGCATTTGGATTAATTCACTAACTAATGGCATTATATATAATACATGGGCAGGAGGCAGGAAATTAACAAAGAAAATCTCACCAAACTGTAAATTAGTAAAGATATTCAAGTCTCACACTTTGGGCTGTAGTGTTGTGTATGTACAAGACTAGACTGACAGAGCACACAATGAATCTGTGCTCAGGAAAAGTGCTTCAAGAAACTCAATTCCCCATGGGACACCAATTTTTTTAGGATGAAAGTAGGATAATTCTTATATCCAGGACCAAGACTTTGCTCTTATTCCTGTTTTTGTTTTGTCAGTCTAAGAGCTTAAACTGTCTAATTACTACAGTAAAAGCTTAATTAACCATACAACTAATTTTGGTTGGTTGGTTAGTTTTGGTCTTGGTTTTTGCCAGACTACATATCCCATCATCAATGATTTCAAGGAAATGTTCACATGCGTATGGAACTTTAAATAAATATTAGTAAGGATGTAGGGATGATTTGCATGGAAGATCTTCTGTCTCAAAAGAGTACCTGAAAGCTTGAGAACAGTCAGGGCTGCGATCCAGGTGAAACCCTTTTCTAACAGCAGTTCATGTTAGGTGCAGCAAAAGTGGCAGTCAGTACAAATAAGCAGATGGTCTTCTACTTTTGGATATTTCTTTCAATTTCCAGGTCCCCCACAGGGTAAATCATTACAGACAGCATAAGGAAGTTGGTGCAGGTGCCAATCTCATTGAATCCTCTGAATCAGGGGTATTATTGGTACATACAGCTTCTGAATAGACATAGTCTTTCAGTCAGTGTTTCTAACAGTTTTGACAACAAAATGTTAGTCTTCAGCATAGCAGGCGCTGAGGACAGGAGAGAAGGCATTGTTTTGCCATTGTATACAATCTTAATGTGCCCATATCTTCAGTTTTGGTCTCTATAGCTCAGGATTCTGCATTTACTTATGAAAATCACCAACAGTAATAGTAGCTCTACTCTTTTTCATTCATAGTAGTCAACATAGAGTGTACCTGTGTTTAAGAGTGAATGCTAGATAATGCCAGTGCCTCTCTTGCTGCCATTTGAGCTCAGTATAGGAGAACAGAACTTACTAATTTTAGGTGTAAAGTTAAGACAAATGTTGGAAGATTGTTATTTGATTCTACCAGAAACAGGAATTCAGGCATCACTTTAGCTACGGGTGATATTTAAAACAAACAAACAAACAAACAAAACCCTAAAAAACCCCACAAAACCCCCCCCCCCCCCCAAAAAAAAAAAAAAAAAGAGGTAAAGAAAAGTGTTTTATAAAATGGATAAACTACAACCAATTTAACAACTTTTGAGTTTATAAAATAAATTTTGTTTCTTTTAAATTATATGTAATGAGATCTTACAACTTGGTGCTTTCACCCACTTATCTCTTCCTAGACATTTATGCCTCCTCAGCTATAGCCTGAGCACAGAGAGATTTCAGCTGGCATTTGGTATATATGAGAGGTGAGAGCTTGAGAGAGAAAATTACAAGTATAGCAGAAATAACTACTCCAATCAATCATATGCAGCAAACCTCCAAACATGACAGAATAAAAAAAAAAATATATATTAAAAAAAAAAATATATATATATATAGATACAATTATAGTAGTCCTATTATTGTGTCTGAACAGTTGAATAGAAAATCAGCATCAATCTCCAGTGCAGGAATGTGGGTCGTCTTTGGAAAAAAAAAAAAATCTAATAAATTCTACCTATCCATCAACTGTTTGGCTGAATGTCAAAGAGAACCTCCAGTAAGTTTGTTTCTCTCTCGTACTGGGGACCCCAGGCCCAGTATTCCAGATGTGTATCAACAGGGATGAGCAGAGGGGAAGGAACACATTCCTTGGCCTCCTGGCAACACTCCTCCCTGTCCAGACCGGGATATTGTTGGTTTTCTTTGCTACAAGCATGCATTGCTTGTTAATGCTAGATTGGAATTTAATAAGACCCCCAGGTCTCTCTCTGCCCAGGTAGTTTCCCGCTGGTTGTCCCCCCAGTGCTTACCGGTGCCTAGGTTATTCTTCTTCAGATGAGGAGGATATTGAAATGGATATACCCATGCACTCACAGGAAGACTAAATTTATTAGATTATTTCACTCTACCTTACAAACATCCTGTATACAGAAAAATGTGTTTATACATTAAAAAATAAGTGTCATCCTATAAGGAAACATATAAATAATCCTTCCACCATTGTGATTAAAAAAAAAACAAAACAAACAAACAAAAAAAAAACACCAAAAAACCAACAAAACAAAACAAAAAAAAAAACAAAACAAAAAACACAACCAAAACAAACAAACAAACAAAAATACCTCTCTGTTATTCATTTTATCTGAAGTTTATTTATGAAAGTTGTTTATTTTGGATCCAAACCCAGTAATTCCTAGAATGATTATAAGCTCAGTAAATGCCCTGCCACTAATGGGCTGACTTCAATAAATGAGTTAGGATAGCAGTATTAAATCCTTTGGGGAACTGAGCAATTAAGCCGGTACATGCAATTTACTAGACCAAAGTACTTCATCCAAATCCTTTTGGTAAAAAGCATTTCCCCTTTTTTCACTTAAGACTTCTAGACGATCCTCTTGAATTCTAAGACTGTCCCGACATCTCATTTTTCCCTGCAAATCTGGGTCACCCAACCCACAGTACTTTATTGTAGTGTAGGATGTAGAGTGCTTTCTAGATTTCACTAATTAACTTTTCCAGCAATAAGTTTTAATATGCTATAGAGAATTAGCTTTAAAATATGGAAACAATTTAGCTTCATAATATTTTTTCCATGTGTACTTTTTACACTTAAACTCATATAACTAGATAATTCTAATGCCATAGTTGTTAAATTTACCTTTATCAGTCTAATAGGATGATATTTTTTTTACTCAAAATGACATGGGGACATACAGAAGTCTTGAACTGGTAGGAGATGGAATTCTTTGAAGACTATGTAAGTGCTATTAATTAAATAATGTGACAATCAGCAGTGTTTTATTAATTTTCTATTTGTTTTTCTTTTTTTGAAATCATTATTGACTGGTTTTGTGACCAATTTTTTCTACCTAGAAATTGATCACAAAAAACATGGTGCAGAGCACAGTAAGAACAGTGATTCTGCAAAATGTATGAGTTAGTTATTGGAGTGTCTCTGACAAATCTGTCAAAGACTCTGTTAACATGAAATTCTAATTCTGTTAAAATATCAGCAAGTTTAAATATGCTGTTAATGTATGTGCTTCACCTCATATAATGTTGGAATGAGTCTCCTCCCTTTTTTCTGTTATGCTGTAAAAAATAATGGTATTTAGGATGTTGCACACTGTGCTAATGTTGGGAATCCAGATTGTATTTTTTAATTATTTAAAAAGCAGCAATGGATTTAGGCCAGGACTCTGTATCTCTTGGACTTCAGCAAAACCTGGAACAAGCCAAATCAAGTGGACATAACTAACGTTTACAAGTGGTGACAATTCACACCACATTTAACTTATTTTTCCTAGTTATTTTAATGTGACAGATAGCAAAGGAGGCTTAACTATGGCTTTTATAACAGCTTTCCTATTATTTAGGCTTCCTGGGCTTGGATAACAGTTTATTCCAGACCAGTCCAGCTTCCTTTGCTTGATCATGCAGCAAAGTCGTAATAATCCTATTGGTAACATTACAGGCTGTTGCTATGGAAATTAATGTATTATCTCAGAAAAATGACAGATGGGTTGAGGAGGGAACAAGCCCATACTTAAACACTGATCCTTACATGACTAACTAATCCCTAAACGGATGTCACTTAGAGAACAGCTAATTTCCAAGACTTTACTGAAACCATGTGACTAAGAGGAACAGCAGAGGACAGAGGCTGTGCTAAGTATTTTGCTTCAAAATAGATGCATTATCTCTCATTCATTTCCACTTGTTTGTATTGCTTTTCTCTTAACATGTTCCAGACAACCTGTAGTAGATCAGGAGCCATGAGGAGATAGCAGGAAATAGCAGCATTGTGTGTGCAGCTTAATAGTAACAGCTTCTCCTCATCTCCCCCTCTGTGAGTGAATTATGTCATTAAAATAAGAAGTAGACAAGGCAGCCTCAATGCAGTTACTATCATTTTTTGATACAATTCAGATTAAAAAAAAAAAAAACAAACCAGAAATTATTGAAAGGCAATGTGCCATTATTCTGCCATCACACAAAGGGTTATTGTGCATATTTTAAGTCTTTAATCATTGAAGCTTATTTTTCCTCTTATTTTAAACAGAAACATTTGGCCTTTTGCCCATAGCAGTGTAAATCAGGCTAAATTATGGAGAGCGTAGCATATAGCAAGTGGAATTTGCACAAGAAGGCCAAAGCAAGAGTGTAGGTTACAAACTCCTCTGGGACACATATGCTAACAGTGAACTGGATCAGGGTAGTAGAATGAAAAATACATGGACTTTTAAAGGAGAAAAGGATGACTATGGCATGAAAATTTTGTTTAAGACTGACAAGTGATTGCTGGTTTTTATTTAATAGAGAAAATATTTTTTTTTCTGAGAAAACAGAAAGAAAAAAATACACTAGGATTTTTTCTTCTTAGAGAAATACTAAATGTCACCATTTTGATAATGTTTTCTTTAGAATAATTTCAATGCTTTTTATGAATCCCATAACACATTCTTTGATGGTGATTTTTTTGTGTTTCTGGCTATGAATAATGATGTTACAACAACTGTCAAAAATATACTATTGTTAAATAGAGAACAGAAAGACCTGGCTGTGCTGCTGGCAAAATACTGAGTATTAAAATTATCTTTTCATAATGCTCTGAGTAGCAGCAAGAATAACTACATATGAAAATGTATAAATCTGAGTCATATCAAGAGATAATGCATCATTTCAGAATTATAACAAAATATGTATCAAAACCAGGATTTAATTTAAAATCTCCAGATGTCAAAGCCAAGACCTCAAATATGTCATAATTTTGTTCACAAAAAAGTAGCAATTCCCTAAGGAAAAGCTATTATTTGAATTACTCAGAGAAAAATAAATTGCTACAGCTATGAAAGTTAGATGTATATTTTACAGATTATATGCTTTTGTATAATAACACCTGCATTGACTCTCTCTTTGACCTAAAATTCAATGAAAGAAGGCAAGCAGAAACCCCCACAACCCACACTCCAGAGAAAAGATGAGCATTAACAACAAGCAGGATTAGAAAACTTGGGTTGATGGGCTGGGCCAGACATTTGTTGTGCAACCACACATATCATGCATGCTCTTTGGTACTTTTGGAGGTTTGGTTGATTGGTTTGATTTTTTGTTTGTTGGAGGGGGATGTTGGTTTTGTTTGCTTGGAGCTTGTTTGTTTGTTTTTGTTTTTTTGTTATTGTTTTTAGTTTTACTTTCATATCAGGTTAATCAGGTAAATATAGGACATGTTAAATTCTGAAGTTTTATTTAAACACTGAGTGGGCCCTAAGGGAATATAAGAGAATGAATCCCAATGGACCGGTGTTGTTTCTGCTAGGTGAAAGTCACAGACAGTTCAGAGCCATTAGAAACACAAAATAATGTTACAATTGAGTAAAAAAAAGCTGAAATTCAAAGAATAATGCAATGGGAAAGGGAGCACAAAGTGGATCTGGATTGTCTTTGTTGCACCCTCTAGGAAGACAGAATTTCTCTATTTTTTTTTTCTTCTTATGTAAAGGTTGGAGGGTTGTTTTGTGGGTCACGAATAGCGTTAGAAATAGTACTTTGATAGTACTTAGATTTGTACTTTTTGTTTCAAATGTAATGGTAATACTTGGTTATGTCAAGGCAGATATGTCAATCAAATATTTATGACACCATTAGTTGTTGATTATATATCTTTCTTCCAGGAGGCTAGTACTGCAGGTCATTTAAATATGAAATAACATAAGTTAACTTCTTAGAAGCAGAGCATCAACAGATATGTTGAGAGAAGGAAACAAAGAGAGGCAGGAGGAATTTAGTGTCACAAGTATTTATTATGCAAGAGGTAGAATGGAGTCTTCTGTACATCTTATGCTAAAGCTGCCCTGTATTTATGAACAATGTTGTCGTAGATATCTTTCAGACTGTTATAGGAATGCAAAAGAGATCTCATGTCTCAGGAATATTTCCAGAATACTGAAGGAGTCCTGCCAATTTTCTAACCTGAACTTACATCCTACCAGTAAATAACAAACAAAAGGTACCTATGCATTTAATTCACCTTTTTTTGTTGTTGTTGATTCTAAGTGCATTGTCAGTGAATTTGTACTTTAAATGTTTAACTTAAGGCCAAATATTCTATGATTATGTCTGCAGTGTGATATTGTGAAATTGTGGGATGATTCACATCAATTAATTGAGGTTTAAGTCAGAGAAGCTACATGATTTTTTCATACTAGGATTCACAGCAGAAGAGCTTAAGATCTTCATTACTTATCCTAATTTACACAGCAGAATTTTGATAAAATATCTTATACGGAAATGTCAGTAGAATGATTTCAGAACAAAACATTGAAATGAGTAGAAATGTAACACCAAAAACAACCCCACAAACCAAAAACCAACCAAGGAAGCCATCCCAAAACAACCAGAACTAACATAGTATTAACCCCCAAAGTCTAAAAACACTCAAATAAGGAACTATCAGATTACAGTTTACCATGAATAAATCATTATTTGAAGTGGACTAGATTATATATGATAATAAAAATGTCTAGAGACCAAAACTATTGATTTCTGTTCTGAGCAAGCTGGTAGAAGCCATGTAGGAATAGAATTATGTACCTTGATATGGGACATTCTGAGGAAGATTCAACAGTGACTTCACTGCAGAAAGTCTTGAAACAAAATCTGTTGGTGTTTTATGACATCTTTTGGATAAGATCTATTGGGATGATACTTAGGTTTTCAATAAACTTTTATAAGTTATATTAAAAAAAGTTCTTAAAGAGATTAGATAATCATTGCCAGAGAATGGTAGCTGTCTCAGATTTGTAACACAAGGTTTTCACTGAGAAAGAGAGAAAAATAGAAAAATCAAACATACAAAGAAATATAAGTATTTTGCAGTAGAGATTTCCCACAGAGCTCTTCAGGTACCTGTGCTGTGCACAATATTACTAAAACTACTAATAAATAATGTGGGAAACAGGAAATAGGGAGATAACAACAGCATATTTAGAGTACAAAATTAGAACTAACTACAAAGATATACGGAGGAATCAGTGTGAATGACTGGGTGATAAAAATGACAGTCAAGACCCAGCACTGATAAATACAAAGTAATGCTCATGAAGGGAAAAAATAGTCACAATTACACATATACAGTGATAAGCTTGAAAGAACTATTAGCATAACATTCATTCAAGAAAGAGATCTTTGTATCATTATGTATGGACCTATGAAAATAGCTTGTTGTTCAAAGGTAGTCAAAAACTCAAGTTAGATACTTTGGATCAGTTGGGGGGAAAAAAAAAAAAAAACCAAACCAAATTTTTTGTAATATTATAATTTCAATCTTTTTTGGATCTGAATCTTTGTTATTGGCCATAGCTTTAGCCACCTTCCTCTCAAAATCGTGTAGAAGATTCAGAAATGGTGCGAACTAACAGAAGAGATCAGATCAGATATATGGGGAGTTTTTACTTGACAAAAACTAAATATTCCCTGGTGTTTAGTTTAGATAAACTATTAAGAATGTAACATATACACAGCTGCCGTAGAATCAGCAAAAATCTCTTATGTGCAACTGTTTTGCACTTATGTCTAATCGGTCTTTGGAATTTATTGTTACAGGAAGTAAATATGAAGAGTTCAAAAATTATTAAGCAAATTCATTGAAGAAATACCCATGTATTACACATGATGCTGTGGCTGTAGCCTCAGGAGTACTGAACTGAACTCCTCTCAGGAGTGGGAAGTCTCAGGACCACCATCAACCAGATACCTGAGCCAGGAGAGAAGTATTCACTGCTTCCCATACTCCTTATCATTTATCACAAGCGACAGAAAGAGGCAGAAAACCTTTACCCATGCCTAGTATGGTTTTTTACATAAGGGTCAAGCTGTGGGAAAGTTTTGCTAGAATGGTATAAAAGTCCTGACCTCAAATACACAGCAGTCAACAGCAGGAATCCCATCAGTGCCAGAGGCTTTGACCCAGACCTACACCTTCCTCTCCACCCTTGAACTGCCATCACCTGTCTGGAGGCGCAGGAGGAGCAGCAGCCCTGCACATCATTAGGTTTCGCTGAAGACTTTGGGAAAGGCTTCCACAAGGTTGTTCTTGCTGGCTGAATTCCACGCAATAGCATAAGTGTCCTTGCTAGCAGAGCTCAGCACACGCGGGATGTAACACTGAGGGGAGAGACCTTCGGGAAACATCTCTCTGTGCACTCTCTAAGCACTGTGTGTTTTCAGCACCTGTGAGGAGAGGATAAGTTAAAGCAGGCTTCAGAATTTAAAATTTAACAGCATGGAGCAGATTATTTTTCCTGTCAGATCATCTTCTAGGTGGATTTCTGACATTCATCAGTTTTGTTCTTTGTACCTGCTTCATCTAAGGTGTTTACATTACAGGAGTATCACACAGACATTAGGTGTATTTGGTTCCAGCAGGCTGAGGAACAGATATTTGTAAGCCTTTACTCCTGTACTTACTCTTAAGAGTGAAGACATCATAGAAAAAAAAAAGGTACAATATTTTGAAAGGGGAGCTGTTGGTTTAATTTAACTCCATCTGCTTTAAGTATTTTAATAAACACCTTGCTATAATATCTGAGTGCTAGTAAGTGCCAATTAAGTTTCACTTAGAGAGATGAGCTCTCACTACAAACACAAGTGTAAAGGGCTGCCCTGCTTTTAAACATTTTGTGTAAAAGATTTTTTTAAAATTTTACTCATTGATCACAACTTTAAACTCTTATCATCAAACTGGAAGCTCAAGCTTCTTTCTATTGCAAAGCCTAAGATCCCTGGAATTTGCTAAAAATAGAAGTACTATAGATTCAAGATAAACATAAATTGTTTCATAATTTAGAAACAAAAATCAAAGTTTTCCCCCTATACACTCTGTAAGTAGCTCTCAGCTTCTAAACCCATCAGAACATCAATCTTCTTTTCTGGGGCAGAGCATTGCTGAGCACTGTGTAGCTATGCCTTGAAGCAAAGGCAGTGTCCTACATTGTTAGCTGTGCCACCAAATCAACTCTTCTCTACAAATGAGCAGGCAAGGACTGGAAGCTACTTTTGAAAATAGTTGAAGACTCCACAAGGGATTTTGCAAAATAGCCCAAGATATAAAATTACTTTTCTTCTTGGAGGGTCAAAAACTGGATTACACCTGGTCTGGAATTTAGGTTTCCATATACTGAGGCTTTCTAAGCTGATACTTGCTTGAGGAATGCTTTCTGCTGCTTGAACTCATGCCCAGGACTTTTGGGGCTTTTAGGCAAACCTGTTCCACCTGCATGCTTTGAATATTACTTCTCCTCCAGCCATACACCGAGAGAACTGGAAAGCATATGAGTAAAGAAATATCAGGGTTTGCAGTCAGCAGATGCAGAGCTGAGCCTGGATGCCACAGCTCCAGCAGCTCATTCTCCTCTCTTGCTCACAGCCATTCCTGTGTCTGCTCATGCTTGGCCAAGGTGTGGTCCCCAGCCACAGATATCTTCAGCTTTCCATTGCTCACTCACAAGCAGCCACATTGCTCTGCATCCCCTTTTTCTCTTCCACTCACCCCCTCTGTATGTTGTGACATCTGCTTTCCTTTTGATCATCAGGAATATGGTAACCTTGGCAGAAATCACTTTAATCATAATTTTCCTTAAAAAAAAATGCTTCACTGAAACTTCAAACAGACATTTTATGAGACATTTCTGACAAAGTCAATACAGACATCTTTTCAAAATTTCTTTTCTTTGGTAAAAAATTTAAAAAGCATCAAAATAAAATGTATAAAAGCATTCATGTTTATCTGGGTGGTGTGCATATTCAAGCTCACTTCAGAAAAAAAATGTTTTAAACCTGGGAAGATTTAAGTTTAAATTCTTTTAAAACAGCAGGATGAGTACAAAGTACAAAAAGTGAAGTATTAATGAACAATTTAACAATCGTAATTACTAATAAATACTGGTTATATTTTGTGAAATTTATTGTTAGGGTTTTTTTTTTTTAATTTTTCTGGTATGTGTTTGCACTCTCTGAAAAGGAAAAACATTTGTGGTTTTAAATCAATCTTCTGAGAATAGGAGAGCTGTTTATTTTTTTCTCATGCTTATTTACATCAGAATAGTTGTGTCAATGCCCATACCCTGAGTTAAAATATCCCAAAGATTTTCAGTTTTATTTCTTTGCCATGCAGGATCACTTCCCAGTGGTGGATTTTTGGTTTGTTTTGGGGTTTTTTTGGTTTGGTTTTTTTTCCTCCCCATATTTTTCTTTGCCCTTAATTTTCATTGCTACGTATCCACACAAGTAGCCTCGGTAGTTTTTTGGGGGTTTTTGATGCTAGAGTTGTTTCCATGTTGCTAAGCAAGTTCGGAAATATTTAAAAGTATCACCAGTTTATTTAGAATAGTCACACACACAAAAAAGTTATTCTTCTTGTTGCCACATTTTCAATCTGCACTTTCATAGATTTAAATGCAGTTGTGTATTCCTCATTCTACCTTTGTGCCATTCAGAAAACTGGAAATTCTTTGATTTCCAAAGAGATTCTGTACCAAAAAGTAAAATAATTCAGAGACAATAAAATATGGACCAATAATTCTCTATTTTCCATCTGAACAGCCTATAATCACAATGAAAATGCCTTATTTCCTGATAATGAAGTTATCTGCTAAGACATCAGATTATAGAAGTCATATGAATCATAAACTTTGAGGACTCCTTCCTTAAAATATCCCATTTACATACACATAGTATGATAGTGTTAAAAACATCACGGGGGAAAGGAAACAGCAAGTATTTGCAAGCAAATTTTCAGAACTGAAATCATAAAATTCTGGATGCAGCAGATAACTTTCAAACCTAGAATCAGTTGCCTCCACATGTGGATTCAAACAGCCTATACCTGCATGAAGTGAGAAAGGCAGTTTGAAATGTTTCCTACTTTGGAAAATGTGTGTATATCTTCAGGCTTTATGGTCACAGTTAATTTGATTCTTCTTCAGGTGCAATACCTACAAAAAAGCGCTCCTCCTACAATACAGTATTTGCATTTTTTAACTGATAGGCACCCTTATAACAGAATAATTGATTTCTTTTCCAATAGAACATACATTATCTCTTTGTTGTAATTCTCTTGGGGAATGATTTCTCCCTTCTGACCCCCTGGACTTCCTTACCACATAGAGTGACCCTTCCTTCTTTCTCTGACCCCATTGGCTATGGTCCAGCTATCTTTTCCCTGAGCCGGGGGCGGGGGAGGCTATATAATGCCTCACCCTTCCTTTTTCTTTCTCTTTCCCCCCTGGAATTTCGAAGAATAAACACCTGGGACAAAGGTCCTTGGAAAAGGGCCTCTTCTGATATCTTTATCTCATCCTTGGTATAATTCCCTCCAAAGCCTCCTAATAACTGAGCTAGCTAAAGCCCCCAGAGGCGGGTGGGGGGTATCTATACATCTCTTCACTCAGAAATTCAGTTTAATTAATCTAGAGTTATAATTTCTGAGGCCTTCCAACTTTTCTTTAAGGTTTTTAAATCTAATTATGTGTTGGAAATTAATATTATACATTAGGCTTTATATATTTCTTCAAAAGTCACTTCCCCACTAGTTTTGGTGAAATTGTTATGCAATCAAAAAATGAAAACTGAAGTTGTTTGGCCTACATGGAAAGAAAGTGTGGGTAGGGAAAACACACCTGAAGAATTAATGAGATGTGGATTAATGAGCATGCATTTCTTTTTCCCATCTTGGTAATAGCAGATCAATAAAAATGTTGCACTAAGTTTTATTCAAATGATAAGTTGTCACAATAATATTACTATTCCTGATTTGGTAAGGCCAGTTATGATTACTGTATCAACTGATTTGGCCAGAAAATATTTTGAAGACCTGAAGATATACCATTAAACGAATTATTTAAACAAGAAGAGAAAATTATGATTTCGGTCAAGTCAGACTTGGACTTTTGTTGTTAGGAGTGTATTACATCTCTGACATACATACCAATTCTGGTTTTTTCTAACATATTTTTTCATTCATGCATTTAAAATACTATCCACCATATAATCTTTCTTTCATTTTTCACTTGAGGATTTTGTATTGGCACTCAATGTCTCTGAAATTTATATTAGACTTTTTTGGTAGAGTTTCATTTTTATATAAAAGCCTTATGAAAAAAAAGCAAAAAAAAATTCTGGAAGTTTATGCTTTTGGATTTTTTTTTAATAAAGGCAATTCCATCTTTGCTGGAGAGATATACCATTCTAGTTTCAATTAAGACACTTCAGAACACAAAAATTTAAGAGAAGAACTTAAGAACTGCCATTTGCTTTCAAGTTCTTAAAGCATACAAAATGCTTGACTTTAGAACAGCCATTTTTCTCATTAAGTTAAATGGAATGAGTTTCATTGACAATTGCTGAGAGACACTCATGAATTTTCAGCTTCAATGTGCATTTTCCTTGAATTCAGACTCTGGATATTTAGTACTATCAGTCACCAAATCCAGGTTAGATATAGTTTCTGTTCCATTATTGCACACTTAATATAATACATCTAAGAAATAAAACTAAAATCCTCTGATTTCTATGTTCTTATATTGCTATTGTCTCTAACTAAATCTAGTAGACAAATTTATAAGAACAAGTAGTTGTCAATTTTCTACTCATCATTTACAGTCTAAACCAAGAAAAAAAAAAAGAAAAAAAAAAAAAAAAAGGAAAGACCAATTAGCTTTTGTAATAGACAGAATACATGGAAAAAAATTCAAAAGAAGACAGTCAGTCATTGCTTGTATGAAGCCACTCCCCTACTACCCTGAAGAATGTGACATTTTATGACTTATGTTTTTTCTTACGAAGCTACTGTAGAACAAAACTGAGCACTAAATAAGAAAGGAGAACTTCATTAACAAGTAGGAGGGTTCTATACAACCTGTACAAATTATTTCCACCTCCCATGAGGACTGAATTTCAGTGTATTTGAAATCCCAGTCTAAGAACATGACAAAATTGTCATTACTGAAACCATCAGGCCTTTTTCTTGAGTTCTGGTAATTCCCTTTAGTGCTACTGCAGTGGGAAAAAGACTTTATCTTGCCTTAAGGCAATAACTGTCATAAAGGAATCCTCAGAGAATGTATGGCTGCCTTAGCCAATAGCACAAAGAACAGATAGGTCAATAGGATTTACGTGTAAGCATCTGACATAGAATCCTCTTTCTCCCAGCACTTATACTACCTTATCCTTCCCCCCCCTACCACTTTGAGATTGCTGAATGAGAAAGGAGAAAGTAGAGAGTTTTGCTTGTAGACACTTAGATGATTGGTCTCCCTGAAATATTATTGCTGGTCAAGATGCTAATTTCACATCTTAGCTCTGATTTGCACCAGTACATGACACTTCCCAGAACAGGGTTGGAGTTTTAGGATTTTCTGTCTAAATTTTAAAGCTTTTCAGGACGACTTTCCTTCTTTGTCACTTCTCAGTTAAAATAGCATTGATCCTTCCACCTAATAGTTTTTTTACTTCCTTTTAGTCATTTCGTCTCTAACTGCCATTGAATCTTTCTTCTCACTTACTTCAGGCACTCATAGGAATAACATTTTTTAAAATTTGCTAATTTCTAAAAGATGAAAATTGTAGCATTATTTAAATAAAGATACAGGCATTTTGACATGATAGCTTCCATGAAATATAGCATCAAAATATTATTGAAAACCTATTTTGATACTGTTTTGAACACTTCATAGAAACAATTCACCAAATGCTTAACACCAGAATTAAGTGAATTTATTCACATACAGAGAGAAAATCCTTGTCACTCAGGAAACTTTTCTGCAAACAAGCAGCCAGTAAAATTTGTGATAGCAGTCAATTTTCATAAAGATTTCTCATTGCAAATGGGAGAGTGAAATAATAAAGAAAGTTACTGAGTAAATGGAAGAAGACTATTTGTACACAGGCACAGAAGAGGAAATGGTTGTGTAAGCTAGTATACAATTAGTTGAGTCTGGTGTTACTTTTCCAAATTAATAATGGAGAATAAAGGAATAACTGGCAAAATTTCCTCATGTAATAGAAGAGGATCTTTGTTTTTTCAAAAAGAATTTTGTGCCTCCCGGCAAGACTTAAACAATTTTTTATGACAGAAAGAATATGTACCAAGAGCATACAGGCCAGGAGACTGAATATTGCTGCAATGACTTCATTTAGGAAGAGTAGCCAACTGCCTCAGTTACTCTACTGAATATAAATCTCTAGTGATATAAGGGTTTGGGAGTAGTAGTAGTAGTAGTAGTAGTAGTAGTAGTAGTAGTAGTAGTAACAAGAAACAAGTTAAAAAGTACTCATATTGACTACTTGGAAAAAAAAAAGAAAACAAAACTAGATAGATAGATACATGCCTAAATGCTTATATAAATCCAAATATAGGTATTTCTGCCTGATCTTGGGTATAGGTATTTCCAGGTGCTTGAGTTATCATAAGATTTATTTGGAACACATTTTCAGATTATTTGGAAGTATGTTTACAAAACAACATGTGCATTTGCACAATGAAAGGAAACATATAACTTTCTAAACGCACACAGTTTTTTGTGTTTTATTTTTTTTTTTCAGATGCTAGGAAAGGGTTAGAATGTACAGTGATTAATCTGCCGGTAATACTGGTGATGAATGGTGTTGCATCCTGGCAATCCAGACCAGAAGTCCACACATAAGATAGTATGGAGTTGTCTTGACAACTGGACAACTGCAAGCCCTGTCTTCTTTAGAAAATTATTAAAAAAATGTCTACAATTAAAAAAAAAAAAAGAAAAAA
>VXBN01007467.1:1316519-1351185 GCA_013397395.1 Sinosuthora webbiana | reverse complement strand
AAGAGAAGAGAAGAGAAGAGAAGAGAAGAGAAGAGAAGAGAAGAGAAGAGAAGAGAAGAGAAGAGAAGAGAAAAAAAAAGAAAAAAAAGAAAAAAAAGAAAAAAAGAAAAAGGAAAAGAGAAAAAGGAAAAAGAAAAAAGAAAAAAAAAAATTGTCTTCTCTTTCCCCAGTTCTGCTAAGGATATATTTTGTCATTTGCTGCCTTAATTATCTACTGAGACTAGAGCCTCTCTGGCTGATTTCTTGGGTCTGAAATGGTAATAGGAGTTTTCATGCATTTTATAAAGCTGCATGTCAGAATCAATTTGGTTATTTTTTATTATTATATTTATCATTTAACACCACAGATATCATGATCTATTTTTCTTCACTTAAAAATACCTTTTTCCTTTTGAAGAAAAGCTTCTTTTTTTTAAGTAACTCCTTTACGCTATTCTTACAAAATTATGATTTCTTTTGACCTTTGTTAAATATTTTTGGAAAGTAGCATTCATTTTCTGTAGTCTTCTACAACGGAGTTTTTAAATAATTTTTGTGCCAACTGAAACATATAACTCTCCTATCTGATATAAAATTAATACTGTAATATTTTTCCTTTACGTGCCATTTATTTTATATAGATTTCATGTTAGTCATTGATAGCATTGCTTCACTAAAGTGATTCAAATAAAATTTTCTTTAACGCACAACACAACTCCATCGTTGGCATAAAATAACCTGTTTTACCTGGTCACTTTTTGTTCTGCTTCTTTAATAATTAACTTATATTAAGATTACTCTTTCTACCAACTTCCCTAAATGTCTCTATCCCCTCATTCATAATCGTAATTTTATTTGAAACTATGAGCCTTCTGCATAGTATACCAGTATACTATGATATAGTTCTTCAAGATAAATATACAGTATGATACAGTTCATCGAGATAAAACAAATAGCATAAAGCTACAACATGGATTAGGATTTTTTATATATAGATAGATTTTCTGGTTTTGTTTTTTAAACACCATGCCATTTCAGTTCAAGGGAAATTATGAAGAATCTTCCCACCTGTTTACTGTTTTCTAAAAGTCTGTTACTGTTCCCTCATGCCCAAGACTTCTGTAGATTTCAGCATATTAGTGCATTTGACAAGAATTTTCTCTCCTACATCTAAGTACTGTCCTTGGTAGATGTACCCTGAGAGTTCTTCTAATGAAGTTCTATGCAATTGAGAATTTTCTAAGCTAGAAATACAACCTTATGAAGGCTATCTCATTATCCAGCATCCAAAGTCACAAACCTTCATCTTCACCCCAATTTCAGTATTGTATATATTATTTGAACAACATATGCATTTGAACTAGTATTGTTAACTTCAAAAGGTCTTTCTGTGTTATTTTTATACATATATTACCACAGTATGCAATGATACTGGTACTCACTAATTATCTAATTAACCAGGACTGACTATTCAATTATAAATCCTACTTTCGGTCAAAGTGTATAATTACTATTTTTCTGATGTGAAGTTGCTTTACACCTTTGACCCTAATTTGAAGGTCCTAAACTAATTATTTTTCTTTGCTAATGAATCAATATGGGCTGAATTTGTCCTTCATTAATGGCTTAAATTCTTGTATCAGCTAGTGTCTGGTTATTGAATAAGGGAAGGAAACATTTAGCATATGGGTTATGTGATCTTTGCAGAGGTAACTTGGACTTGTTTTTGAGACTTGCCTTCACTCCAGCTGCAACTGACATGGTAAAACTTTTGGCTTAGCTGTGTAAAACACAAGTGATGCAAAAATCACCACCCACAAACTGATGCCAAACAAGTCTCCAAGCAACAGCTATTTTCAAAGACCTTCCTCCTATTTTTGTTGTTGCATGGGTACCTTTTCAGTCAGTTCAGATCACCTGTCCCAGTTCTACCTCTCCGAATCTCTTGCCCACCTGCATCCTACTAACTGAGGAGACAGAAGGAGAAACAGTGAAGGCATTGATGCTGTGCAAGCCTTATTCAGCAACAACCAAGATATTGGTGTGTTATCAACATTCTTTTGTTCACCTGCCTAAAATACAGGAGAATACACACTGCTGAAAAGAAAATTTACTCCTCAGATGTGCTCAGTACAAATACCTGTGTTTGGTGTTCAGTCAGATTGCATAAACATGTAGAAAAGAATTCTCAACATCCAAGAGGAAAGTATCTAGACTGTACTATGAGTCCTCAAAACTCAGCAATAAACATGTACTTACATCTCATTTATTTTGTAGAATATAATGATCCAGTTAAACACCCCTTTATTTATTTGGAAAAGCAATATTTTGCCTGAGTACAAAAAGTGATTTGTGCTGCAGTCTTCCAAAGTCGTTGTCTTTTTTCAAACATCATAATCTATTGTATGGAGGTATATATATATTTTCTTTTTCCTCACACTCTTTGCTTTTCTCTGGTCTCCATGAGAAGTACAAACACCTCAGTCTAGTAATATTTTGCAAGAGAACACTTTTAATTAGAAGGATGGATCCCAGGGACCTACTGTTGTTCTAGAAAGAAGACATTTAAACTATAAGATAACCATCAAAATACATGATTTTCTATACCCAAAAATAGACTTAAAAAGCATATTCCAGAAAAAGGTATCATAAATATGCTAGATATTACTAATATTTATTCCTAATGGTATTAATATTCTCATTTATATTTATATCTGTAAAAAATGAACCATCTGTCTCACTAGCTGTAGGAGACCAGATTAGAGTAGCCATAATATGAGTCATTTTCAATACAAATTACTACTGGTTAATTATAATGTGAAGTCTCTACTGGAAACGGAGCAATTATTTCAATGGTACTTATAATGCTAGCAAGCCTGACAAAATCAATTTTTTTTTTTTTTTTGATACGTGAACTATGAACTTAAAACTAACTCTCCTCGTTAAACTATGGAGAAAAAGCAAACTCACAATTCCTCACCAATTCTGCTTCTCATAAACCAAGCTGGTTTTTATGCCAGTTGCTCAAAAATAGTTCAGACCATCTACTTTCTTAAAGAAAAATCTTTTCAGATAAATCCCAAATCTAGTTGTCCATTTTGATTCTGCACTACATTTCTTCTGGTTAATAAATGTTAGCATAGGTGCCCTACACAATAAACCCTCCATTCTAATAATGCAATTTCAGAATTTTATTCCTAGTTCCTCTCATCTGTCACTACTGTTTTCCCACTTTTCAGATTTTTGACAGTTGGAAACTCAAATTATGTGCCTGACCCATGCCTACAACACAAAATTAAGTTTTGTCTGCATTTGACTTCTCTGCAGGTGAAAGAAAAGGTGTGGTTTCAAACCAGCAGAGTTCAACAGATTCAGAACACAACAGTGAAGTGTTCTTACTTCAATTTTAACCTGGTTCAAGCCAGCATAATATTTATGAACCACAGCCAGAATGATTTAAACTATGTATGAACTAAAGAGTGTCTACTCTGATTGAAAATACAGGTAGTGACCGCATTTCTTCTCTGTTTTCAAGACTCAGATTAATAAATAGAACAAAATTATTAAAGAAACTAGGAGAATTGTTGCATGTCTCTTTATGTGCTTTTTGTAGATGCAAAGAATAGTGCCGGAATAGCGAAAAGAGAAGGGGAAAGGGAAAGGGAAAGGGAAAGGGAAAGGGAAAGGGAAAGGGAAAGAAAGAATGAAAGAAAATTTAGAGACAATTGTTCTTGTGATGACATAAGCAAAAAAAGAAATGGAAGAAAAGAGCAGTTAGGAAACACTGAGTGTACAGTTCATACTATGAGTGAGACAACCAGTTACAAGGATCAGGAAAATTAAAATGTCAGCTCAGGAGAGAATACAGAGGGCATTCTGTGTTCATTAATTTCAAGTCCAGTGCACTGCCATTGTTTTCTGAAGCTAAGACTTTTTCGAAGAGTATATAGCCTCCCTCATATATACAAAAGATGCAAGACACCTTCTCAAGAATTCTGAGCCCTCACCATAAAGATATTCTTCTACATAGGGGCACAAAGCATCATGAAAAGGTCTGGGATTTTCACTGCTTCACTGCTTCATTTAGTGGTGTTGAATATAGCCATATTATAGCTATATATAATATATAGCTCTATATAAAGCTATATATAATATAGCTATATATAGCACTGTATAATACATATATTATTAGCTATATATTATATATAGCTACATATAGTATAATTATTATTAATAATATATGTAGCTATATATCATACTCTTTAATATTGCAAAACAGAGACAGAATACTCATTTATTATTCTTACTTTCTTTGAAAATTTTTCAGCTATGTCTTTTTAATGCACATGTTGACTGCTTACCTCTTGATGTAAATTAACATTTTCTTTCTGTTGCAGTTCAGAGTTTCCTGCCTTAGAGTATGAACCAAGAATATGATTGTCTTTTATTGTGCTAATTTCACTTTTACTTTAATCATGAGGGAAAGACCATGGATGTTGTCCATCTGGACCTTGTCAAAGCATTTGACATTGTTGCCCACAGTGATTCCTTGGAGACATCCATGGTTTGGACAGGTGAGGTGTTCACTGAGTAGAACCTGAGCCACCTTTTCTCCAAGCTGAACTACACAAGCTCCTTCACCAACTTCTCATAGGAACCTCTAGAGGTTTGCTGCGCTTCTCTGGACATCATCCAGAACCTCAGTGTATTTCTTATAGTGACTGAGGCCCATTGATCCAGTCTGTCCACAATCCTCTGCAGAGCCTTCCTACCCTCCAACTGATCAGCACTCCTGCCCAGCTTGGTGCAATCTGCAAACTGACTGAAGGTGCACCCAATCCCCTTGGACCAGATCATTGATAAAGATATTAAGCAGAACTGGCCACAGTGCCAATCCGTGATGAACACCACTTATGACCCGCTGCCAACTGGATTTCTGTCATTCACCAAAACCCTTTTCGCCTGGCCATCCAGTCAGATTTTTATGCAGAAAAATCTCTTTTTTTCTTGAGTTACAGTGAAAGGTCAACTACACCAGCCATTCCCACCAGCTTGTCTTTTGGCACATGGGGATGGTTTGCTCCTGCACCTTCAAGATTTCCTTCTTGGAGAATGTCCTGCCTTCCTGGAATCCTTTGTCCTTCAGGACTGCCTCCCAAGAGAGTGTCTTAACTAGACTCCTAAACAGTCCAAAGACTGCCTTCTGGACATCCATTGTAGCAGTTCTGCTGATCCCCACCTTAGTTCTGTGAGAATAAAAAATGTTATACATGCTTATTATGCTCAGGATGGCCTCCCAGTATGACCCACCACTCCTTCCTGTTCACAAAAAACAGGTCCAAAAGGGTGCCTTCTGTAGATGTCTCACTCACGACTTGTGTTAGGATCTTATTTTCCATACTCTCCAGCACCATCTTAGACTGTTTCCTCTCTGTTTTATTATATTTCAATACTGCATTAGGAAGGCACATATCTTTTGAAAAAATAAAAATAGAAACAAAACCACAAACAAAAAAACCCAACCATCAACCAAACAAAAAAAA
Organism: Sinosuthora webbiana; assembly: GCA_013397395.1. Lineage (NCBI taxonomy): Eukaryota > Metazoa > Chordata > Aves > Passeriformes > Sylviidae > Sinosuthora > Sinosuthora webbiana. The sequence continues at coordinate 1,345,663 of VXBN01007467.1, read as the reverse complement.
CCCAAACCAAAAACATATTGTAGAGGTTTTTATAGAATTTGTTATACATGTTATGTACATATATGTTTAATGTCTATAAAATATGTGTGTGCATTTATGTACACACCCTGTTTCAAATTCCTTTTTAGATGCATCAACTCAAAAGACATTCATGAAATACCAGTTGATAATACAAGAGATTCATTCACTTAAAGATATCTGGATCCTTATTACTTTTAAACTACTGCAGTACTGTTCAGCAGATATGTAAAGTCAGGATGAACTAATAGATGAAATAATTTATTGCCCAAAGTGGCACTTGCTTTCTGAAAATCATGTTTTCTTCACCTCTCCCCACAAACATGGGACTGACTGTTGTTTAATCTCCCTTATATGAGGCCTGACAATACAGGAAACATGTAGGGCAATGTTTACTATTGCTCCTTCTTTAAATGGCCAAATGAAAGGAGATTGAAAAGAGCATTTATTGCTGTATTTTCTTAAATGGCTGAATCAGTTCTCTCATTCTAATTAAGCCACTGAATTTCTGGACAAAGCGTACTCTGTCCTGCTTCATTTGTTCCCTACTGGCATTCCAACTCAGCAAAACACTTTGCTGTGGAATTATATTCACTGAAAACTATCATGCCTTGCTGGATCAAAGGTACTAAATCTTGTTTGAAATTTATTGAATCAATTTATACTCTGAAAGAGGTTTGGCTTCCCAAAATATTCTACACCATATCAGAACCCCTTTTTTAATTTTCTCTTTACTATGATCTTTCTAATCTTACTCCTTTTATACCTCATAAATTTCCTGACCTCTACTGCTTCATTTAACATCAGGCAGTGTGGTCTTTAGTACACACAGTACAAGCTAGGCTTTTTTATTTGTATTTACAAAGGAGTTAAAGGGAAAGCTTTGTGAGGACATAACAATTTATTTTCTCTCTTATCGTCTTGCCCTCTTCTGCTCACGCTTTAAAAAATGTTTGTTGGGGTTTTTTTTAATGCTTTTTTTCCCTCCTGAAGGAGGACACTTATTAACTAAAATGCTTTGAAAGTTTTGTGAAATTAGTGTGATCATTAAATTAGTCATTATTGTGTCTTTAGATTATTATTGCTGTGGGACTATGTTTCACATCAAAGTCCTATTATTTCAGTTATGTGTTTGTTTATCACAGTAAAATCACTCATACCGATACATTTTCACATTCTTTTCCTGCTTTAATAGCTGCTTTAATAGAATCAGAAAAAATCTTCAGATTCTGAGAAATATAAAACATTTGATGTCAGCTTTCACACCTGAACATCTGCGGTGTGAATGGTGGCAAGCCAAATGGCAAAAAAACAACAACAACAACAACAACAACAAAACAACCAAAAAAAAAACAAAAAAAAAACCCACAGCATTTAACCTAGTTTATAATGCCAAATAAATCACCATCATAAAGCAGATAATAACATTTTCCTCTTTAAAACTGCATGTTCTTTCTTTCTCAGAATCCTGACAACCACCATAAAGGGAAAGCTAAGCTGAGCTCTGGAGTGCAGTTCAGAGTTCTGTGTTTCTGTGCAAAATGAACACCAAAAATACAGCCTAAACTTGATGTTTTTTCCAGTTGTTTGGCTCATGTTCTTTATGATATGAATTTGAAATCTAAGCAGTCATCTGGTCATGAGTCTTTAGCACATACTACAGTTAACATGAGATGTTAATATATATGTGTATAAAAGAATAAAGTAGATGTTTTCATATTTCAGCAACAAAAAGTTCATGTTCACAAGAACAGCAATATGAACAAGTCAATACAATGTTTTTCATTAGTTTGGTGAATGGAATACTGTCCACCAGCTAAACCTGAAAAGGAGAAGCTGATGTTAAAGTGCAGTATATGTTATCTGTTACCTGAGTTATCTAGGTACAACTCATGTAAAATTATTTCAGACCAGTCTCATATGCATCTAGGAAGAAATTATTAAACTGCCCTGTGACATTACCCAAACACAAAATCTCTCCCCCTAAAATTCTGCAACTGCCAGGAACCTAAGTTAAAGGTAGAATCAACTCAAAAGAACATTTGTAAGGAACTTTGCAAAACCCTCATAAGACATTTTTATATAGCAAAGGTTTCTTTTATTGTAATGCTTGTTTACAACTGTGGAGTTTTCTGCATAAAAATCCACTTGCATTAAAAATATGTAATAAGGCTAACAGGTATTTCATTTGTACCATCACTATACACTCCAAAATTTATATTGTCACATGCCATAAAGTATAATTAGGATACATATCAAACTGCAGCAGGCACAATTTAAAAACTGCATGCTTACTGACTGTATCAAAAAATTATGTCATAGGGCTCATTCTCTCACTTCGACTATTTAGCATTAAAAGTAGATTTGCTAGAAAGAAAGATAAAGTGATACAATTTAGGCAAGTCAAAACTCAGGGACGAAATATTAAGCAGTCTAAATTCTAGTGATACTGCAGCATATTAAACTAATTGCAGTGAGGTAAAATATGGACAAAAATTAAAGTCAGTCTCACTGTGGGGAGGAATATAAAATTAATAGCAACAACAACAAAACAACCCTCCATGAATCCCTAGTTGAATCATTTTAATGTCTATCTAAGAAAAAAAAAAAGAAAAAAAAAACACCACCAAAACAACAACAACAAAACCACCAACAAAAAACATAGACCTGATTTGGATATTTTAGTAGTAATCTGCAAGCTGATGGAGATGTCACAAGGCTGTTATATTTATTTCTCCAAATGACTGTAATCATAAAATACTGGTAGATTGAAGACCAAGAACTGAACATAAAAAGTCTTATTGCCTTCTCACCATGTGCACACAAATGCTAGATACTACTAGGACTCCATGGAGACATCTAAAAAATGTACAAAGAAGGTGCCTAAATGTTTTTATTTTCAAATAATAATACAAAGTTGATATTTCAGAAATCTTGATATTCATTTGGATGCTGACCAATTTTTTTACCTTTCAAATTACTGGGAATATATACTGGAAATATTTTAGATATCTCAGGAATGAAACAAACACATTTGGCAGAGTAGATATACAATCCAGCAAATAAAGAACTTTCTGAATGGGATGACAGAAAGAATTGTTTGTCTAATTAAGTCAGGCCAAGAAAATATGTGGCATTTAAGAATCTAAACAATCTTTCTGGAAGAAGAAATATTTAGATTCACAGTAGGTGAAAATGAACCACATAAACTAGTGGTAAAAGCTTAAACAACCACATGAGTTTCCTAAGAAATTTTTGTTCTTACATAAAGCTAAAGGGATAGTTTTTATATTGTCTTTTTGACACATTGAAACATCTGATTTTTTTTTTTTTTTTCATTTGAGCTTCATGAAAGGGAAATATTTGTCTCATTGAACAAACATGGCGTTTATAAATTTTAGATAACAGAGTGATAACTGCAATCTTCATTTTAATTCCAGATTTCTAAAATAGAAATTATTAGCCAAAGCACCAATAGAATTCAACAAAAATGCAGAATCCTCTATTATCTAATCCTACACAAATTAAGACTGTAGTCTGTGACTTTCAGTCTGCAAATCCTTGAAGTCTTAGCTGTATTACAGCTTGGAAATCATATCTAATGAGTGTAATAGATTTTATAGCTATTAGAGTAACTGCATCTTCAGTTGTTTTCTGGTAAACCATCAAGAAAATGCTTCCATTTGATAATAGGCATATCATTTTATGGATATTATGATTTTGTATGAGATTTGAAACCACTCTAGATTCCTTGAGAAAAATAGTCTGTTATTAGAATTAACTGGATACAATCATGACAATGTGGGAAGCTTTGCCAAATTCTACCCTTAGTTACCTCCACGTAAAGGTACAGTACTTTTGTCAAAGTAAATTTATTTTAGATTTACACTTCCAGAAAATAAACTGTGTTTGGTATAATGACAGAAGTTTTCTTCCAAGAGGAAGAATTGAACAGGAGAGACAGCACCTTGCTGAATCCAGTCCCGGCTATTCCACTCTTGGATACACATGGTGTAGCTAATGGGTAGTCAATATTTTTTGCCACACATAAATTTAACTCTTAGGAAATTCAGCTTCAATCAAATTGCTGAACTGAGTTAAATTGATTACTTTGCACTTCTAAACACTCTTGATTCAGAAGATCCCATGTATAGTGAACCTGTAGTTAATTTTGAGCTTTGTTTTAAATTGAACCTGAACTGTAGCACGAAAAAAAAAAATAGCTTGATTTTGTGAATATTAACTTGATTTACAACACCAAAAGAGATGCCTTCAACTTATCCTCAAAAAAAAAAAAAAAATCTTTTCAACTACCTGATTTTAAGCCATGCACAAGTGACTTGGTTATTAAACAAATTTCACTTATCAATATGCAATATATAATACAAGCGGGGATACTTTGAAGAGAAGAAAAAAAATGTATTACGTTGGTGTCTTCTCAAATCCTGATTTTTTTGTGTTTCAGATTATTTAACAAAATTTTCATCACTGGTTAACATCATTGCTGCCTCACAAAGGTCTTGCTGTGCCTTAAAATTGTCAGTGTTGTATTTTACTTTAATCATGCTGGGAAAATTGTAACTACTGTAAAAGCACAATTAACATCAATATAAAAACTCATCATCTTATAGAGACTGAAAAAATGTTTTTGGCAGCAGTAAATACACCCTTTCAAAATATATAACTATACTGGCAGCAAGGTATGATTTGGTTGATCCAGAAGCATGTTTTCAACTTATTCTAACAGTGTTCATTAAGTTTTGAGGGGCTACACACCCAGAATACTCAGCAGGATTTTAGTGTATTATGAATAGGAATTTTGTCTTTAAAGTGCCAGAAAATCCAGTTAAATACACAAACTTGGGGGTACAGTTTGGACAAATCTGTAAGGAATCATTAGTTTCAATGCTTTGTTCCTCATCTAGCATATATAAACTTCATTTTTTTATGCAGCTGCGGAATCTTAAATTGATTTCAAAATCAAAAAAATGCTTATACAGATCTAGGTCAAATTTAGCCAAATCTCAAGAGTATTAAAAGAGAGGCTGTGATTACACTTTCCAGTCCTGATTAATTCATAGAGAAATTACTGTGCTATTACTGCAATTTAGAAACATATGGATAATCTTTATGAAACAATTTTTGGAAAACCCTCAGAAGTCTATGCTGTAATGCTGAATAATAATAATAATAAAAAAAGTATTCTTACACTGTCATTTGAAAACTGCTATTTCCTTTCTGTATCTTCTGTCTTTGGATATATCACTTTACATCACAACAGATACTTTCAGCAAAGTATTAGTAACTGCTGAGACAGGCAAGAAACAGTACTCTGAGACAGACCAGGGGATTTTTTTTTTACCATATGGAGGTCAGTGAACCTCTTGTTAAAAGTAGATTTTCTCTAACTTCTTACTCCTTTTGTCAGTATGTACCAGTATGCCTTTATTTCTTTTGTGGAAAATATCTTGACCCATAAAAAGTAAGGCACGGTTCTACTGATAAGCAAGTCAGCTTTTAAAATACTATATTAGTAGTGAAACACAGATTTTCTGACAGTTTGATACTGTAAGGATTAAAATGACAGATTCTTTTATCATAGTAGAACTCATTGGTTAGGAGAGAGATGAATTTTAATACAACACAGGAGCAACAAAATCATATACAAATACTAGCTTGACATTTGTCCTCAGCAAAAAAGAAAGATGGTATGTTTCTCAAATAAAGGCAAAATACAACACACTTCAACACATAAATACACTTGTGAAAAATAACGGTACCCATCATGTTAAGAAACTAACTGAGAAGAAAACCAAGCAGTGTGTATTACATGGACACTGGAACACTTCTTGCTTCCTCACCAAAGGAAGTCTGACAGCATTAAGATTTTTTAAACCAAAGTGTTTGAGTCCTAGTAAACCACAATTTTATCTCCATGATAGCTTATGCAGAAAAGTATTACAATGAACTCTCTTTTCCAATTTTTGACTTTTTTGACTTTGACTTTTCCACTTTTGGCTTTTACCACATTTCTGTTCCTTTTTTTTTTTTTTTTTCCTTGAGATTGATTTTGATTGTTTCTTCAGTGGTTAAAAATGTGCTTTACATAAACTAAAAGTCTGAGCAAAATGTGCTGGCAGAAATTTTTATGCCCAGACAGTGTATTCTCCATTAATCTATCGACCCTGGCACTTGTAAGCACTGAAAAAAAATCAGATGAGAATGCTGTCCTTTTTTCTGGAGACTACAAATACTGATTTCTTGGAAATTTGGTCATGTTGGTAAGATTTCTTTATCTATCTTGCACTCCCTTGCTTCAACACTGGCACCTCACAGCATCCCTACAAGTTCTGCAGTGCCAAATCCTGCCACATCTAATAAAAAGAAACAAAAGAAGAGCAAGCAATGTTCTGAGCTTTCTAATCCAGATCAGACAGTGGATAGAGCCACTTTAATCTCCCAACTTCATTTGAAACATCCTGAACAAACACTATAGAAATGGTCATGAAGCCGGACAAAACAGCTATTTTCCCTGGTTTTATCTTTTTTTTCCCTTCTTCTTTTGAGTTAACTTTAGTGCTGCTATTCATCTGAATAATATATGTCAGGTCATCAGAAAGCAGTAAGATTTTACATTCTAGGACATAAAATAATCTGACATTTCAGATAAAATTTAAATAAAAACTATTTTCAATTTTTGGGATAGGAAAATTCTAGAAACTTATACATCTTTGATTTTTGTTTCTTTATTTGATTTTCTCACAGTTACTCAAAGTTAAGCAGACTTCTCCATTTTATTAGCTATTCACTTCTGGGCAGTGCAAACAGTGACTTACTTGAGTGTTCTTATTTTCAGTTCTTACTGCATTATTGATGAGTGACACACATTGTTTGACTGCTTCTTAGGGCACACTCATTTGCTAGCACTGGAAAACAGCAAAATGGTGTTTAAAAGTTTTGTAGCAAGAATGTTCACTAATAAATGCTCTAAGACTTGGAAATAATTTTCAATTTAAATACTGTTTAATTCCACAAAGCAATGGCATTTGGCTGGCTGAGGGTTACAATATATCAGTCCCTTGTTGATGTTTATATGCCCTGGCCCTGATGATCTGAGAATTCAATTGCTGATATAGGAGCCTTTTATTTCTACATGTATTAGTCTCAGCCAAATGCTGTAGATCCATTAAGCTGATAGATTAAGAAGAATTGTGTCATTCTATTTGTTTAGGAAATATCAAAAAAATATGGGATTAGACATTACTCAATGTTGAAGTGCATACTGCGTTTGGTAGCCCTTGAAAAACAAGGCAAGCGGTATCTTAGACCTGGAAAGGAAAAGGGAAAAAATGTTCTTTATGAATTCTCGAAGCCGTGTTTGTCCTTCCAAAGGAACAAAGAGGTGAGGGGTCAGACTCATTAGGCTGGACAGGGCCCGTCACGCTTTGGGAAGATGAGGACCTGATACATGTGCACTACAGGGAGGTCGTAAGAACCGCTGAAGAAATATGTTCCAGTTTCTAAAAACTGAGAAAGCAGGAAGATGGCAGCCCCTGAAATCTTATTTGAGGTGCAAAGAGTGGCAATCTGTGTACAGTTTTTCAGTGAAACTCAACCGTACCCTAAGAGATAAGTAACTTCTGCTCTGAAATCCAAAGGGCTCAATGGGACTCAAAGGTATTTTATAGAAGTTAATTAGAAAAGCATTATAACATTCAAAATTATATTTTTTTAATAGAAAATTTGTTCAAAATGTAAATCTGACAAGTTTTATACCAAATGTTGAACTAGAATACATTCTACAATTTTTTGGTAAATATTTTGTATATTTTAAATTATCTTTATTATAGAAAATATCCTATTTCTCTGTATTGTTTGTTCTCAATCTTTTTAAGTACTTATCATAGCTATCATAGCTTTTTAATGAACTTCTTTTTCCTAATGCAAGTTTCAACTACTTATAACATTGATATTATGTTTATCCATTAAAACAATAGCACTTTAAAAATGCAAAGATATTTTCCTGTTGCCAAAAATATTAAAGTAAGAGTGAATCTAAGGAGTCTTTACTCTGACTTACTTTCAATAGTTTCTCGGCTTGAATGTCTCAAAAAACATATATGACCAGGCTTATAGTCTGTCCTTTATAATCTTTTACTACAGGTTTTCTATTCCCTATTGTTTCATCATCAGTTGCTAACACAGGAGGCATTCCCCATCTGTAATACACTTGGCATAATGATTTCATATTCTTTGTGAGATGACAAGAGTTCATCTCATGCTTCCTTGGAATTTTGACAGTAACCATATCGCTATCATGTGACCAAAAATGTCAATAGATAAAAGTGACCTTTTCTGCTCACCTAAGGTGTAATGAAAGCAAAGTATTCAGCCTACAAACACTCAGGAAAAAAATCTTACGATCCACAGTATGCCTTGTGCTTATAATTTTCATGGCAGAACTGATTTGTTATGAGACTTTTTATATCTGTAAAATGGAAACTTATTTCTCACAAGGCATCTATTTCTCTATCTCATTTGTTAAAATATGCTAAGCTCCCAATAAATCAGACAGACAACTGATTTCATGGGTTAGTGAGGGTGAAAATGGCAATTTTAACACTTTATTGTAAATTAATGATGAAAATCTCTTAACACAAAAAAACCTTTATATACGAAAAGCTCCTCAATGTCTACTGAAAGCAAATTTATAATGAATATTGGGAATAGTAATAAAATTCTGCCTAAGAACAATATTGACATTTCTGTTTTAAAATGTAATGGCAATTCAAGATAACCTTCAAGCAATCTTTTTATAAACTGGAAATACATGCATGAAGGTCTGCTTCTGTGTTTGATGTAAGAGCATTACCATATTAAATCAGATACTATTGCCTCAGGAAAGAGCATGTGAGTATTATGTATGACTTTTTAAACTAAGTGACAACCTGATTTACATGGTATACAGCTTTATAGTAATTCCAGTTTAGTTAGGACGTTATCCCATTTCCATTAAAGGCAACTTAATCTCTTATGGGAAGCTTAAAGGAATCTGGATGAAATGGCAAGTACTAGGATAAAGCTCCAAGGTAGAAAAGATCTTCATTCTGAACAAAGCTGGGAGACATCCTTAGCTCTCTGATGAAGTCTAAATGCATACTCAAATGTTGTCTGTATTTATTTGCAATAAGGTATTATGAATAATTTTTTATATGTTCTTTGAGGATTAAATTATAAAAATACAAACTAAGAAGGAAATATGTAACAATTTAAACTAAGAGATTACATAGAAATTAAGAAGAAAGAAAGAAGAGACACATTTTAAGAACTGAGTAGCTACCTTGGTTTTTTTATCCTCCTTAAGGTGTCTTACATTACATAAGATGTTCCACTCTGACTTCCTTCATATCATGCTTCCTAAATATCCAAAGCTGACCATGAAGAAAACACTAAAGAGGTATTCACTTCTCCATCATATCAGAGGTATTGGTCTTGTTTTTCCTTAATTTTGCTCTGATAAAAAACTTCATACTCCGCCATTATAGTTCTTCAAAAAGGTTGAACTTAAAATATGTAACATCAAAGTGGCAGTCAGGAATGGTTTCTCATATAGGAAAAGACAATACTTTAACAATATTTTAACTAGTCCAGGGGAAGAAAGTATTTTCATTTCAAGTTTTTAAAGGAAAAGGGAAATAAAAACATTGAAAAAAAATTATAGCAGAAAGTCTTTATATTTGTGGATTACCTGGCAGCTAGATTAAACATAACATATATATATATATATACATACATACATACATATGTACATCTTTTAAATAAAGCACCAGAAATTTCATTAATTCCATTAGGTGTTACCACTCTTCAGTTAGTTTTGCTTGTTGCCTTGAATCTGTCAAGATTGTCAGAGAGAACAGTGAGATATGCTCAGAAGACTCCTAAGAAGAATAATTCATAACTCATTTAAACCAGTGGAGCTCTTGACTTATGTCTTGAATATTTCTCTGTTCAGGGATAAAGACAATCTTTTATGTTGCCAAAATCTTGTAATTAAGTTATTTATGTAAATATCTCTAATGAAGAACAGTACATAATTATTAAAGATGTAATACATATGTTTTAAATACTAATTTTAAATATCCATATTTTAATTTTTTTGTCCCTATCCTATTATATTTTATTTCCATTAAATGAATAATATCAAACATCCAGACCTTTATGCAATTACACTTCAAAAGTTGAACATTTTTATAACATTACATTTTGGAACAAGTTTTTATGGTTAAATAAAGCCATTCATATAGAAAATATGAAACAAAAATAAAAACCAAAAAGGTTTAAAACAAGAAAAAATATTGTGACAGACTCAAAACCCATGTAATTTCTATAGACTTCACTCAATCATTAAAGTAGTCTTAAAGACCAGCAAGGATTGTCCCACATAAAAGCACACTTAGAAGCTATATTTTTGGGATCAATAGTTACACAAAATCTGTTAAAATTTTCATCATATAATCTCAATCTTAAAGTTATACTTCCATACTTCTTTCACACAGTTTCCCAAATCAGTCCTTAAAATCTAAGTTTAAATAAAAGTGTATTATCTTGTATTTTCTTAAATGCATTGTAATTAATATGAAAAAAAATATATATAAAACCAACCTTGTGGATTTAATATTACAACCTCTGCATCCACCCTGAAAGCTGCTGCTTTTTTATGAGAAAGAAACAATTTCTTTTATGTGTGTGGGTGCACTGGTAACCTGGGGAAACCTGCTGAAAGAAAACAAAACTTCTTCAGAAAATTTTCTCCCTTTACATTGGGTCTTCCTTAAATTTAAAATTTGCTTTTGTTTACTCTTCTCTACCCATGTACTGTTTCAGATAAACACTGGAATCTTAGGTGAGGTATTTGTTTGATATAAAGGAAATCTAAAGGAAAGTGCAAAGGCTGTTGTATGAGATTCAGGTTTGGGCTCCACAGATGGAGACTAATTTGGCACAGAAATACCATGAGCTCTCTTGGAAAGAAGGCTGAATTTTTGCCGGGGATTTTTCTGTAGTCCTACAGCCCAGTGGAGACAGGCACACATTCAGACTGATGTTTTCAGTGATGCAGTGGTTATTCTTTCCCATCTTACATATAAACAGTGTGTCGTAAGATGCCCATGTGCCACTGTCTATGCTTTGAGAAGAATCAAAAATGCAGGCAGTGGGAAGCTTCACCTTCTACGATTCTGCACACTTTCAGACTGTCCGGTTTTCTGGCCCTTAATGATGGGTCTTCCCCACATCTACAGTTCAATAAATAAGTGCAACTTTGGTTGTTATCCTGCCACAGATTATGCACTTTTAAATGGGTAAAATTAATTTCATCCTTTCAATGTGTGAGTACTTCATTCAATTACTATACTGGTTTCTACAACTCAGAAATCTGGGGTTTCCCCTGCTCTTTCAGGTATTTTCTTCTGCTTTTACATCCCCCATCCTAATAATTGTGTGTGTCTGGTTGACAGAGAATTCCTTTCACAAAACTGGCAAGAATAGTCAACAGCCTCTAAAGAACTGTCACCTCTGATATAAATCTCTGAAGCACCTTCCATTTATCTTAGTCAGTGTAAACTGAACTACAGTAACTGAATTTTTTCCCCCTGTGTTTTCAATGATCTCCTGGACATTTCAGATCATTTAGAACCCAGAAGTCTTACACTGATGTTGAATTGTACAAGGATTGGACTTCTTTTTGCCCTTTAATGGTAATTTTAATGATTAAAATACTGGCAATAAATTCACACATTAGAATGCAAAATGACTACTTGTTTGTTAGGAAGGAATTTGCTCCTATTGTGCATGCCTTTTACAACACTTATGCAATTTGCTAGATTGGTTGGTAAGCATTTCAAGGTGTCTACTTTACAGGGAAGCACAATTCAAAACAATATGCTGGCCTTGGACTTCAGTTCCGTTGTAATTCACTGCAGTTTAAACATACAAATGGCCAAAATGAATGCAATAAATGTTCCTGTACTTAAGATATATGCCTAAGGAATAGAAGAACTGTAATTGCCTAAGTAACAGAAGAAGCTGTTTTCCTATCCAGAATATTTCCAGTCACATTATAATACCCCTGAACTTAATGACCCTTTGTGGATGTCTAACAAAAAGTTGTTCAGTCTCCCCTAGAGCCCAGCATAAGTTAAAATTTTTACATCTACAGGAATCAGCAAATTTCAACATCAACATATATCAGAGGTCTAATATTCAGTCCTGAAAAAATATTGTCATTTATTTCTTTTGGATACAGCTCCTTTACAGCTTTTTTTTATGTGCATCAACGTATAAATAGATAAAAAAGAAGCTTGTTCAAAGGTCTATGGGTTTGTCCATGTCACTGCTGGTTAGAGACTGCTGTCGTTAAGTACCTAAGGTATCTTTGTTTACAGTAATGACCTCCCTCACTCTTCCCACAGGTGAAGACTAATTCCTCATGTAAAAGCAATTATAAACTTGTTAGTCCTTATTGTCTGCACCCAACCTTTTACAGTTTTATTAAGTGCTTGTGAGAGAAGGGGAAGGGAAGCAAGAGAGTAAAAAACCCAATAATGCGTACTATAATCAATATATTGGTAGAAGATAAATGTAGGAATATAATCTCTGCTTCAGTTTATTTCCTTCTCACACTTACCTTTTCTTTTTTTATTGACTCAACACTATCAGATTTTCCTATAAAATTAGTCTGACTCAAAGTCTTATGTCTTAATGAAAAAGATCACCTCATTTTGTATGTAAGTTGCAATTTGCTTTTTCCTTATATGCATCATGTTATGTCCACTTCAGTTGAATTTTGTTGGCCATTTTTTTGCCTTGTCACTCAGAATCAAAGAAGTTCTGCTGTTTTCTACAGATGACCTTCACCTCTACTGCCAAAAAACTTTGCTGTAGAAGCAAACTTTCTAAGTCCACATGTGAGCTTGAATTATTACCCTTTGGTTGCTCAGTTTGTTCTATGATTCTGTGACCAATTTCACTGAACTTTTTAAAAAGTTCAACTTAACAAAATCACTTGATCTTTGCTTTCTCAAAACCCTGAGTATTTTTGTGAAGCTTTACAAAAAATAAGTTGATTTTATGTGAGCAAATCACATTTAACTTAGTGTCATAATTTGTGTCATTAACTGTAGTTTTACTAATTTTACAAGTGCAAATGTTGCCATGCCTTACCTGAATCTTTTCTAAAATCAGCGACCCCACATCTGCTACTCTCCAATTGCATTAAGAAACTCTTAGGAAAGCGATGACACACAGCTGCTGTGACTCAGTTTGGAAGCTTTGAATAAATACAATTTGGTTCTGAATTGTGCTAACATTCACTCTGTTTTAACTAAAATCTCTTCCATAACATCTATTTCCATCAGTTCCTTTAAGAAGTTGCCCACCAGGAAAAAACTCAACCATAAGAATTTTCTCAGTTTCTTTGTGAATGCTAATGAAAAGAGTTCGTTTTCCTTCTGTGTCTTATCTTCTCTGAATGCTTTGGATTTGTTTAATAACTTAATAGTAAGTCCTACAGACTACTGGAAGGCTTCCTGCTACTGACTTGTTTAAGAAAGATCTATTAAGAGGGGTGTTTTTTTTTGTTGTTTGTTTTTTTTTGTTGTTTTTTTTTTTTTTTTTTTTTTTTTTTTTTTTTATCAGTTAACTGTTCCTACAACATTTTTTGGCCTTTTTTAATGCACTGGTTTTATATTTAATCTGACAGTGTTTCTTGGAGTCTTATTTCATGTTTAATTTTTATTTGGACTTGAGCTCAGCTTTCTGAAGGAACAATTCTTATATGTAATAACATCCCTTTTCCTTCTATTTCCTCTCTCCTTTCTGAAAATTTTCTGACAGGCAGTGTTGTTTGCCTTGTATTTCAAATACAGAATTCTACAACAGCCTCCACACCATAGAGTTGAATTTTCCCATTTTCTTCTTAACAAGATGTCTTATTGTTATATGGCCTCCATTGTAGCCTAGCAAATATCCAGGTAGCATTGGCATCCTAGGTGTATAATCAGTATTACAGATCAAATACTACATTTTTTTTTTCTATTTACACCCTCTAATTTCATTATGTATAGCATTTGATACTAGTTTAGATATGTAGTTAATTAGTGTGATTTGATTTTAAGATCTTTTGACATCTAATAAATATTCTTCCATCACAACTCTGGCCAAATCTGTCATCCTGATGTTCCCGTATGACACCAATTGACAGTTGTCCACCAAGTTTCCAATATGCCTACTATGTCAATTTCTGCATTTGGTAGGAAACATCCATAATTTCCTTACCTAATTATTTAAAATCCGGCATTCATGAAGAAGCATGTGTAATGTAGTGTTGGTTCTTCTTTTGCAAACTATATCAGCAGAATTGTCTTTTTATCTATTTAATTATTTTCCTTCCCTGACATGTATGCCTTTTAAGCAAACCAAATTTTCATGTCTTTCTCAATAATAAAATAAAAGCACCATCCTAAGGCATTTATCTCTATCTACTTGCCATTCCCCAATCTTCATGTAATATACATGGAAGATAGGAACAAAGTCTTTGTAAAACCTTTTCTTCACATGTATGCAAATGAACCGAAATAGAAAAGATCACAGAAAGTCTTCAGTGTTTAAGAAAATCAGGAAATTCACAAACATCTCTGAAGACTCCATTTTAGTTTTCAAGTATTTCCTAAACTATTAGAAGTATCTGTATGTGCATGTGTGTTTATCAGTATTTTGATAGCTTTAGAATTATTACTCTTTTACTAAATCATCACACATAGATTATTTAGAAGCAGTCGACCAAAATAAGAAAATTAATTTTCAAGAATTGTTGTCTATCTCTTCAAAGAGGAATGAAGGCCTTACAGGTAAGTGTTACAGATACTATTATTTCTGCTTTCCTCTGTTCTTCCTGTGAATACTAAAGTCAGTTTTACTGAAAAATTAAAAGGAATTAATTTCTCTATTTCTATTTTTTTTTTCCAAAAAAAGAATAAAAATTAGAATTATTTTACATGGAAAAAGACCTACTTTACCTTAATAAAACAAAAAAGGAAAACATTATGAAACCTCTTTCAAAACCATATTCTTTGTTTGTTCTTAAATTACAAGGAAGTTACTAGGCTAGTGACCTTGAACTGCTGTTTTAATTTATAATACTATAGCAGTATAGGTCACACTGGAACACTGCCAGTCATCTGTCTCTTATTTTCTAATTCACTTTTATGATAAAGCTAATATGTGACAACCCACAGATGCTAAAGCAATTTGAAAAAATGTTCATGTATTTATAGTGGAAATTTCATACAGGCTGTCAAATTATATGTTCAATGATGTTGTTTTTTTAAATAAAATGTCTATCTTTATTATATATGCATTAAAATTAATAAAGGTAAAAGATGATGCTCAATAAGAAATTAGGCTGATTTAAGTGTGTCTGACAAGGCTCTAGATAAGGTATCAGCTACCCAGCACGGTATTGCATACATATATTATGAGAAATATATATATACATACTAGAATGCATTAGGAAAATAACTACATCTTTCTTTACTGAAAGAAACAGTTATTATTTCACATAAGTTTATATTCTTCAACTGATTATTAAGACTTGGAAACAAAAACATGTCAGTCTATGTTAAGTGCATATCTGACATATGTTACATATCTTGCCATAACATATGATTCTTTAAATATTCTTACTACTTTTACAAAGGCAATTATTCCACAGCATAATAGACCAAAATGAACTTGTAAAATATTACTGCAGTAGTTATAATGGTACAACTGCCAGTACTGGGCAGTTAATTATGTCCAGACAGTAATGATTATTTTACCTGAGCAACGTGAGTGGTTCTAGTATGCTAATTCATTAAGCTGTTAGTTATGAAAATCAAGATGTATAATACTCTCATGAAGAATTAACTCACACTTTTACAATACTCTAGAATTTCCTTGGCTTTTGAAACATGTTGTACAGCAGCAAAATGGTAGACTCCCTTTCTACTGGGTCACTGACTGCATCACTGTTTTAGGATACACCAAGAAAAGGGAGCTAATGCAAAGCACTTGCAAAAAAAAAATGACTTTGCTAATACACTAATACTGATTATAAGCTATTACACATGGGGCATTTATGTGTCATTCAATAAATGGTTTCAAATTTTTGAATACAGACACAATTATATTAGTAATAGAATATTTTATGTTGCTTTGTCTACTCCGTTCTTGAATGCTCACTAAATGTTTTGTATTTGCTTGAAAAGAATGATAGATTTTCAGATTTCAGGTTCTCTGTTGCCTGTAGGTGAGAAGCTCAATATAAGACATGAATTTTCTTCCATTTTTTAAACAGTTGGTAATGGTTTAACTGCAGTCAGCAAGCACCATAAAGGTTCTATCACTTCCTCCACACTGGGTTGATGGAGAAAATCACAAGAGTAAAAATGAGAAAGCTTATGGGCTGAGATAAAGACAGTTTAATAGATAAAGAAAAGTAAAACAATGAATACATTCACCAGTTTCCGTGGACTGCCATGTGTTCAGCCATTTCCAGGAAATCAGAGTTCATGTATCTTGGGAAGAAAAACACCATCAGTCTGAACGTCCACCGTGGTTTTTTTCTTTTTCCTCAGCTTTTTATTGCTGGGTACCAAGAAACTGCTTTATACCATATCTGAGATGCTATGTATTTGAGAAATAGGTGAGTACATTATTTATTTTTAAATACATTACTATTACCATTGAATTCACTTTTTTTATAAGGGGTTAGCATTTTGAAATGAGAATGTTAGGCATCTGTTTATGAAATATTATATGACTGGTTACGATTCATTGTAATATCTGAAATTAATTTCATTGCATTACTGGCATAGGATTGAACTATGCAAACACATGGAGATATGGTTAGACATACTCACATGATTAGTTCCTCTTCCCAAGTTCTGTAGATTTTTGTTCATTAATTTTATAAATGAAAGGACTTGAAGAAGCATGTCTGTGGGTAAGCCTGACAGCAAATCTTGGGTTAAGAAATAAAGGCTATTAGTATATTCCATAAAAATGTTAAGCTCTATTTAGTCTAAGAAAGACAGGGCATAATTAATGTTTATTGAAATTATTCTACAGGTAAAGAAATTTTCCATCCTTAATAGGCTCATGTAACACAAAATCTTGTTATGAACTTAAAAATAAAAAGGTTTCTCCTCAGCATCCTTGAATGTGGCAAATATTACATAGGGATTTAAATTCTCCTCCCTGCAGACAGTTTGCCCAAGACCTTCTCTCATACTGTTTAGAGGATTATAAAAACTTGCCGAAACACAGCACAAGGGTGCTTGCCCATTCGAACGCTTGGATGAAAAACTTCATTCTGTTCTTAATGTGACTCTGTTAGAATATTAATGTAGCTTCACCTTTTGATTTGAATAAGCTAATCAGAGGAGTTTTTATGCAGCTTTTCTTTGCCCAGCTCAGGCAAGTCTACATGATATTCAGTTTATTAAGGGGTTATTAGTTAATCTGCCCCTGCTGTTTATGAAAAGCCTTCCACCATCTCACACTGTTATTCCAATAACTCCATCAATGAATCATTATTATCAGGTGAGGCTTAAATTGCATAGAAATCTTTTCCAGATTTCTTGTTTTTGTGTGTATTTCATCTCTCTCTCTCGTTGGTTTTTTGTTTTTTTTTTTTTTTTTTTTTTCATAAAATAATGGACTGTGTTCCAAACTAGAACTGGTACAATAATTTCACCAAAGAATTTCCATAATCCAAGGATAATCTTTTCCTTTTGTCAATTACATGAGAAGATGAATCTGTACAAATTCTCATTGTCACTATCAGTCATTAGAGTTTTGCAAAAAGACCTTTTTTTTTCTCTCTATCATTTCATAGGTCTTAAGTTGTCTAATGGTTTGCATTCTTTCACAGAAATATTGTTGGGATGCTCAGAGAGATTTTTTTAAAGCCAACAGTGTAATAGATAGCATGACTGAGTGGTTTTATTTATGGTATTCATTGGTTCAGCATGAAACACAGCACATATTTAAATTGTATTCATTAAAGAGTTTGCACATAAAATATTTAAAGTGAGAATAGAAAGCTCTCAACGGAAGTTAAATGACCCTAGGGGAGAAGAACTATTGCTTGAAATTATGCAACCTATCAATCTTAAGAATAACCACACTCTAGAAGAAGACAGTGTGTCTGTCAAACAAATTTCTGTAAGGTGTATTAAAAAGCAAAACAGTTCCACTCCTACATATATTATTTATTGGACACTGATAGGTTGTTTGGAAAAAAAAATAATTAACATAAAAAGCACATTTGTAGTTCTTTCCTTTCTTGCCCTACTTTACTGCATTCACACATGGTATTTTTTTACTTTTAGAATATATTTTCCTCCCTGTTTCCTCTCTTTAGAATCCAAGTAGATATTTTTCATTCTTATAATTTTTAATGAATGCTAATATATTAAATATTTCTGTAGATTATCCCAGAAAGACAATGTCTTTCCAATGTCCTGGGAGAAACTTTATGTCATCAGGTTTTTTTGCAACTAAAATTGTCCTAATGCATTCCTCTGACTTCTTATCTGTCATTACCCCCCAGGCTCACAAAGCTTTGTAGCCATGCAATCCTTTGTATTACTTTAATCTTCTTTTCTATCTCGCATTTCACCACCATTTGTTAGATCTTGTATTTTTTCCTTCCATATCCCCATAAGCTGCTTGTTTGTCCACTCCGGAATCAAAAGCTCCATCCAAGCACTTTATTTATCATAAACAATCATTTATCTCATGATTGTTTCAGTCTCCTCCTAGCTCCCTTTTTTTCAGTGTGTTAAAAATGCCACTGGCAAAGTTACTCTTTGACTACAGTTCTGATCTGATTTGGCTTTTTCTCAAATTCTCACCAGCATTTCCACACAGAGTATGTCATGTTCAGACTCCTAAATTTGTAGTTTTCAATCTTTGAGTAATTTAGAGTTTTGACCTATTTCTTCAGCATTACTTATCATCTTTTTTACTTCTTCTATAACTACAGCTCCCATCTGCATCTCTTTACCTTTAGATTTAATTCTTTGCCTTCTTCTTTGCTGCTCATTCTGCCTTTAGTTGGGCTGCTAATATTTCAGGTTTTTCTTCTAAATGCAAATTGCTCCTTCAAATAAAATGTACACACATCAAAATCTTCTTTAAGAGAAATTCTGGACGTTACTACTTATCAAATATAACAAAGGATGACCAGCCTGACATCTCTCTAAGATGACTTGACAAGAGTATGAGGAGAGAGGGGTGGATGTTGTTTATCTTGATTTAGGTAAGGCTGTTGACGCTGTCTTCCATAACTTCCTGATAGACAAGTAATGAAATCAGTTCTACATAAATGGAAAGAGAAGCTGATTGAAAACAGGCTCAACTGCTGGACTCAGAGGGCTCTTAGTGACAAAATGTCTTTCTGGAGGCTAATCTCTAGAGGAGTCCTTCAGAGGCCAACACTGAAGCCCATACTGTTTAACATCTTATTAATGACCTGAACAATGGGACAGAGCAAAGCTTCATCAAGAGTGCAGATCACACAAAACCAGGAGGAGTGGATAATAGACCAGATGGATGTGCTACCATTCAGAGGGATTCAGACAAGTTGGAGGAATGGACTGAAGAGGACTCATTCTGTTTAACAAAGGGGAATGCTAAGTCTTGTCCCTGAGAAGGAGTAACCCAGTCATTGGTAGATGTTGGAAGATGACCAGCTGGAAAGCAGCTTTCTAGATAAGGATCTTAGGGTCCTGATACTATTGCAAAGAAGGCCAATGATTAAGCTATGCCGATGTGGTTGATCTTTTCTGCCTGCCAGGTACATACCAAGATGCTCTATTACTCTCCTTACTCAGCTGGAGTGGGAGAGGAAATACAGGGGGAAATGATAAAGCACATGGATTGAGATAATGACAGGGAAATCATTCACTGATTTTTGTCACATGAAAAACACACTCAAATTGGGGAAAAAACAGAAACAAAGCAAAATTAAAATAACGTCCCTTTGGACTCAGAGGGCTCTTACTCCTAATTCTTCTACCTCCATCCCCTCAGTGGTGCAGGGGGATGAGAAACAGGGACTGATGCCTCTTTCTCTTTCCTGATTTAGTGTGGGTGCCTCTTATAGGAAACAGTCCTTAGGGAGCAGTTCCATTGTCAATCCTTCCCATCATCTATAGTTCCTCAAGAACTGCTGAAGCATGGGTCCTTAACATGGGTTGCAGTCCTGCAGGGATCCATAGCTCCAGCATGAGCAGATTGCAGAGGGCCATGGTCTTTCAAAAGCTAAACATTTCCAAGGATAGAGACTTAAGGACCTCTCTAGGCAACCTATTCCAGTGTTTGATTTTTTTTTCTTTTTTTTCTTTCTTTTTTTTTTTTTTTTTTTTTTTCTCATAACAAAATAGAATGCCTTATCTTTCCATTTGGTCCCATTGCCACTTTTCCTGACATGTAACATCACTGAGAAGATTCTGTGTCCACCTTTTTAACTCTTTCTCATCAGGTATACAAACACAAGAAGATTATTTTGGAGCCTTCTGTTATGTAGGCTGAATAGTCCGATTTTACTCAGTCTTTCCTCACATGATTCTCCTTCTCCTATCTTTTCCAATTTCAACCATTCTGTGTTCTTCTGTGCGAAATTTACTCCCATATTTTTTCCCACACCTTCTTCATTCTGCTTTTTATTTATTGTTCACTATTTCTCTCCCCACTGTCTAACTAGAGTTTAAATGTTACTTTGTAAGTAGGAAGAATAGGAACTAGATTTCTAGGTAGCTGATTTGGAAATAATTGTTTCAAATCTTAAAATCTAAACTCTCAGGGTCTTGTGATTGCTATATCAGTTAATAATAACAGTAATTCTTCCTGGCAAGAGCAAACAAGCCATGATGTTGGCTTCTGTTTCTTCCCAGGGCTTTTCTGGCACAACAGTAGTTTCTAACAGTCAAGCAATCAGGCATTAGTAAAACTGTCAGGCATTTGTTAAATTTTAGGCTCCTTGCCATTATATTTGCAAATTTGTAAATTTATGATGTTTTCGCCAATAAGAACTGATAAGTTGTTGCAGTTTTAAATGAACAGGCCTCAGATCTGATGCTGCTTTTAACCTAAACAACAACTGAATATCAGGGCTAGCCTGAGTTGCGTGGTGCTATGACCTACAGGGAAGAAAACAACACCTTAAAAAGACCTGCTAGATTCAATAGCAGAACCTCCTCCACAAGAGTTAAAAACAGAAGAAAATAATTACAAGTTTCACATAGGCTGTAAAAATTTTTGGGCTTTATGAAACTCCCTTTCATCCAGTTCTTCATCCAGTCTTGCAGTGGTAAAAACAAAACAGGAAGGTAAAAGAACAGTTCTCTCTTACCTTCTGGACCTTTAGGCACACTGCAATTTGTAGTTCTGACTGCAGCAGGGAAGTTCCTGAGATACCAGCATACCCAAGAACTACTAGTGACTCTAATTTTTCATACTAGGAAATTAGGCACTAAAATTCAAATTTTAGTTGAATTCTACAGTGCCATAACAGTAAGGAGAAGGTGTTTACTCAGATAGTACTGTAACAAAGCAGTAGATACTAATAAATTTGATATATAGGCAGTCAGGAAAAATATATGCAAGTTTACTTCTCCCTTCATAATATCTTAATTCCAACTTGGACTTAGTCCTATTTGGACTCTTTCCCTTATCCAGGTGATTATTACTCTGCCAGAAATGTAACCACAGAGACAGATCCTCCTTGTAAACTAATATTACAACTATTTCACATTTAATTATCCACTTTTGTCTGCCTGTAACATCTAATATTGTATATTCCTCAAGAAGCATGAGGGTACCCATACTACAATAAGTGTGGTGATTTTTTTCACAATGAGCTATATATTTTACAAGTGAGAATTTTAATCAGGTTTCCTAACACGTGTTTTTCACTCCTTATTTCATCAGATTACAGTCATAAATGTGAAGAAGTATTTAAATTATGTAAAAAAAAAATGTGCATATCTCAATTGTATGCCTAAGTCTCTTAACTGTAAAACATAGAACTTCATTTTTATATATAGTCTTAAAAAAACGTGTATAATTCTTCCCCCAGTGCAAATAAAGACAAAAATAAAATGGCCATATTACCTCAAAATCAACAGGTCTTATGCAGAATAATATAGCTAAGTTGATTTTACAGTGACAAAGGACCTTTGTCTTCTTATGACATTTATGAAGAATTATATAGGTCACTTCAACTCCTAGGCCTCTAGCTGCAAATCCTAGCTTTTTATTCTCTGATTTGTTATGAAAAACTATAGATAATTATAGGATGTGTTGTATTTTCACACACACCCATACACACACAAACACACACACAAAACCCCAACACCCTCCCCGAACTCAAAAGTATAAAACTATTTTGCTTATGACACTAATTTTTATTTTATTTTTCAATTTAATCAATAAATTGGAAAGAAAATACAGACTTTTTCCCATATACATCTTGGGTGGTCAGGTATCAGATATATTTTGTTCTCATAACAATATATGCAGATAGGAAAAACAGCATCCTTAAAGCACAGAAACAATCCCTCTGACAGTGTCTTCACCATGGATAAATATTTTTCTTTAATCACATAGTGGAGACATGAACTGGTCTGCACATACAGAATCATTTGCTGTGCAAAGGCAGGGTTTTATAAAAGGAAAAAAGAACCCCCACCATGTTACCCAGGTGTAAATGAACTGGTCTAATTTGGACAGGCCCTGAGCATTTGGCTTCTTCCTTTGAAATGAAGGAATTCTGTGCCAACATTTACAGAAGTCATACTGGTTGGTGACTAATTTTTAGGCACATACATGAGAGGATTGTCTTTCATAGTTTTCAAACAACAAAATGCAGGCTGAACTTCTAGCCTGAACTTAGAACTTCAGCCTGCATTTTGCCTAGAAAGGCTAAACCTTTTTTCTCTGGCAGCTATGAGCACGCAAATGACACTTGAGCACAGCTGAACATCAGACTATATGTAAGAGTTAGGCGGCAAGACAAAGAAAGTTGAAAGAATTGTGTGTTGACCTAGTGATGATGTTTAAACCTGATATTTATTCCTCTCTTAGATCAAAGCAATGTTGCAAAACAAGACGAAGGCCTGAAATATTTTCAGGAATACAGTGTCTGTTTTTCAAAAGGAGGACTGGGTAAGTAGACAAAAATAGTAACATTTTCAACATATTTAGATTTATTTGGGATATTTTTAGGCATTAAGATAGAAATCAATACTTTCAGAAGAGCAATATTTTACAGGAATGATATTTCAATTAAGAATTACTATTACTGTAAAGAAAAAAGTGCTCAGGTAAAGAGTGTACAATGAGGTGAGTAGGGGATACTAATGCCCTAAATGAGGGGTTTAGTATAAGGAACACAAAGTTTAACTTTTGCAGTCTAAAGTAAGGATAATTTCATACCAAAGATTTCTCAGGAAATAATTCAAAAATCACTTCTCAGTAGCATAGTACACACTTATACATGTGTCATAAACAAATGAGATTATGATTTGTTTTCTTTTATTTTCCTGTTTTCCACATTTTCTTTCTCAATTTGTATATTATATTATCTTTCTGAATATTTTGATGTTTTAAATTTGTTTGTTTTGTACCTTTTACAAAACATATTGATGTTAATCTGTTTTGATCAGACATTTATTACTTGTGATATATTTCTATGCCCCAGGTAGATGAGAATCATATTCATCATGCAGCTTCAGAATTGTGATGTTTGCAATTATGAGAAAGGTCTTAATTTTACTCTATGCTAGGAGTTTTATTTTCAGCATTCATGAGACAAATCTTCATAAGGATGTACACGGAAAATTCCTATGCAGAAATTCAGCATTTGAAACTTTTAAATCAGATTTGCTAACATACTCATACAGGAAAAAGAATTTTGAAAAAGATCAAATGTTCTAATGGTTATTTTTAGCTTTCCGATTAAACTGAAAATGAGCTATAGACATTTTAACACAGCAGTTTATGCCAAATGGGTATTCCAAAAGACCTATCAAAACACAGAGACCACTTACTATAATAATAATAATAATAATAATAATTTTATATTCACTTGGGCTGATACTGGCACCTTTTTGAAATTCTATGAAATTGAAACTGAGTGAAATCAGAATCATTGGCTGCAAAAAACCCTTAGGTTGAAGCTACTTGTGTTGTTTATCTTTACACAGGGAATAAAACCTTCCTTTATCAAAATCAATTCAGACTAAACCAATGTCTGTGGGAAAAGAAGGTATCCTACACAGACACAGTTTCACTTCGAGCTTCTGAGTATTATGGGAATAAAAAATGCTTAGACAATGTTAATTTTACAGGGCGTCAGGATTTTAAATCTTGCCTCAGGCAGGAAAAAGCCATTCCATAACAGATTTTTAAATTTCTCTCTTGGAGTAGTAAAATCATCTTTCCACTGCATTTAAATTTACTCTCCCTAGTGCAGAGGTGACTGTTTAATTTTGATAACTGTTCTGAAAATCTCCATGAGAATATTACAAATCTTACCTTTAAGAGAACCTAAGTTCTCTTAATAAGAATACTTAGAAGAATATGTTCCTATGGGGAATATGACAGTATCTGCATATACAATATTAATTTATTTCAGAAAATATAATTTATTATGTTTAAGATAATATTTAGTAATTTTTTATTGCAATGAAATCCATTAAAAAAGTAAGCCCTCCATATGGTTTATCTGTGGATCTAAAAGAATCTTATGTTACAGCATGTGCCTCTTGATAAAAATAAATATAATAAATGGTCATGCTTATGACCTGTCACTGCATGAGTTTTCAACCTATCAAACAGAATGCAGGGGCTTTCAGGTAAGTGTTTCTTTCTAGGTGTTAATGCTAGCTCTATCACCCTCATTAATAATTAAAGGTAAACCACTTCATTAAGCTGAATAGTGTCTGTGGTGAGTGCTGTGCAATGTAACATAGAGGTGTAATGACCTTCTTCAAAAAATACTATGCCTGTATGAGTAGAGTTGTATATAGGTGTACATAAGTTAAGGATCTCCTGTTTGTAAACATTTTTAGTCCAAATTATTTTCTGTAATACCCATCATCTAGATTTTGATCTACATTCAAATAGTGCATTATAACGTGTCCTGCAAATGAGATATTGGACCTGCTCAACATTAAAAAAAAAAAAAAAACAAAAAAAAAACCAACAAAAAAACACTGACTCAGCAAATTTGAAATAAGTAAATACAGGTTTACTTTATAACTGAGACCAAATTCTAAAGGCACATTTTTATGGCTTCTTTTTTTCTCCAGTGTCCACATTTGTCAAGTCCGCAGCCACTACACTGTTGAATAAAGGGTACTTTCTGTGAATGGTTATGCTGATGAGAAACATAACAGTAAAACCCTACATTAAAAATGTTCTGGTGGATTTTTCTGTTTTTTTGCTTTTATTTTTTCTTAACTTCTACCACCTTAATGTGAGATAGTACTAGTTCTTCTACGCTCACCCATTAAAAAAAAAAAAAAAAAAGTTGGAAATAGCTTGGCATTTATACATTTCCTTTTGACATTATCAGGGTTAATTAAATTATAACCTCCCCGTTTGTGGAACATGTGAGAGGCAATAATGTCACCTGGATCATAACCACAGAAGCTGCACGAGGCAATGTTTACTGGTATGTGAAATGCTCCAGTAGTTATTATGCATGTAATTTAGAAAGAGAAAGAAAAACGGAAAAACAGTTTTAAATTATCTGATGGAGGACTATGTAACAAGAGGGATGAGAAATACATCAGTATACCTGTATACTATAGCAACATATCTCCAGACAGTACAGTTCAGTAGCCTGGGTCAAAGGCTACATTTAGCACTGCCATCCCTCAAAAGAGGCAAATCTCATGTGAGCAATCCCTTTCTAACAGACAAGAAGATATCACTAATTCCTCTTTCAGAATGCTTTATATTCAAGAATGAAAACGCTTCAAGTACAAAGCTTCATAGTTATTAAGTCAGCACTAATGCAAGGTAAGGGAATTAATTTAAGTAACTAGACATTGAGGAAGGATTCTTCATTGCAACATTTACATTACACAGTATCATATCATGTGATGACGGGAACAAAAAATCCCCAGGAATTTGTATCCCCAAACTGCTTTGAGCCCTGTATTTTTTAAAAGAAAAATAAACCAAAACCAAAACCAAAACCAAAAAAAAAAAAACAAAAAAAACCAAAAAAAANNAAACAAAAAAACAACCAACCAACCAACCAAAAAAAACCAACAAAAACAAAAAACAAACAAAACAAAACAAAACAAAAAAAAAAACAAAAATCAAAAACAAACAAAAAAAAAACAAACAAAAAAACCATGCTGCAATAGAATTTAAGTGTGTTATGATGGATAAGTGATGTGTTGTAATTGTAATATTCAAAACAAACTGAAGAAGGAGGGAAAATGAGGTAGTGAGGAAAACTGTAGAGAAGAGACAAAATAAAAACAAAGAACATTGTATTACATTCAGATTTTAGAAAGAAATGAGAAAGTTCAATAAAAATGACCGTCGAAAAATATGGCTGCAGGAGCATTTTGTGAGGTAATGGAAGCTGAAACAAAAAGCAAAAATTAAGTCAGTCTACATCAAATTTAGATGGACTCTAAAATTGTTAGGAAGCAGTTGCCATTGGCAGCTAGAGGAGTAGCTAAAGGTATTCAGTCTAAGCATACAGATGAGACCCACCTTTTTACACAGAAAATATAACAATTGTGTCAAGAATACTTAAAGAACTCAAGTATGTTTCAAAATACCCAGATGGTTAGGAATTTGTACCCTTGTTCCCCAGCTCCCTCATGTGATATAGAGTACTGTGAACTTTCTGTTCAGACATTATTAAAAAACCTACAGAGGAGTAAAGCTTTCTGTATTCAAGGAAATAAAACACAGGAGAGAACACAATGCCTTAGAGGACTCCAAAGACACAGATGAATTTCACATCACTCTAGATACCTCCTTAATTTGTTTAATCAGCAGGCTTCTCTAAGAGATCTCCATCTGTAAGAAGACTGGTGAGAGTTCCACATGTAAAGGAAATTGGATGTGAAGATATAATTAAGGGCTATTCATAAGCATTATGATACAACAAAAATTGCTTAAGAAGTACCTGAATATTTTGGCTTTATATCTTTATAATGAAAATATATACTAACAAATGGCTTTCTTGTTGTTTTGTCTATTTTTGTTCCCCAATAGTTTTATTCTGACTTTGTTTTTTTTTTACTAGCCTGTTTTATTGTTATCAGGGATCAATGTAAAAATCCTTGACTTACTTTAAGAAAGAGAACCTTCAAAAGTGTTTTAATATTCTTTTTTTAGGAGATGAAAAAACAAATTAATTTTTTTATTTTCTTATTATACAGAAAAATGGTGAGCAACACCAACAGATCTTAAGGCTTGCTTTGTTTTATCATACTGAAATCTGATAGCTCTTCTAAATCTTTTTTGTACCACGGTACATGATATTGGAAATGAGATACCTCTACTTCCTCTCTCTGTATATGAAATAATAAATTCTATTTTGGATTATTCAGATAATATGTCAATATGTGGCATGGACATTGAATATGCTTATACACATATAATTATACAAATATAATACACATATGAATATGCTTATCAATACTTCTGTAACTTTCAGGGCCTGAGTTCTTTGTGAAGGTTCCATATGTGCATGGAATTCCATATAGTGCTTGACTGCCATAACTATGTACATCACCACATATAATGAGTAAGTCATAATGGTACCATACCTGGCATGTCTCATTTTATGGTGAATATATAAAACATATTTTTAATTAAAAAATACATCTGTAGATTATGTAACTTGCACTATTTTTTTTGCTAACAATACACCATTACTATCTTTCAAATTTTCCGACCGTTATCTCAGCTGATCTCATCCTACAAAACAATACAAATGTTTGCTCCTTTCAGATCAATTTTTCCTTTCCTCACTAACCCAAATATTATATGGAATTTTGTTGTAAGAGGAAAAGAATATTTATAAATGTAAAAAGTCATCCATCTGTCTAATAAGAAATTAAATAGTAAAATCCTGACTTTTTTATCTGCACTGAAGGAATATGTCCCTCAAATCCTCAAGTTTTGTTTATCTGGAGAGATATCAGCCTAGATAATAGCCTAGGAAATGGAGAACATTTGTTTCTATTTCGGATTTTTTTTTTTTTTTTTTTTTTTTTTTTTACCAGTTATTTGCAGTTGTTCTCCTTTAGAGATCTCCAGATTGTATCTTTTTCTTGTAAGTTTCTCATGTGACCCTAGTTAGAACGATGTCATGCTAACTATGCACATTCTAGTCAGGATTTTTAAAAAGAGAGAGGAGTAGGAAGAAATCAGGCTAAGTTGTAATCATGGTGGAGCAAGCATGGCATGTGTCCTGTCAGCTTCACTTCACAAAAGGATGGTCCAAACAGGATGTCCTCTGCTTCTTCAGTAATCTAATAAAATTTTAATGTACAGATATTTGGGAAATACAGCTTGGGTTTATACTTTGTGACTTTTCTTTCCACAGTCATTAAATTCCATATCATTCTTCTTCTTCCTCCTTCTATGTAATTACTTAATAATTTCCTGCAGAAATATTTAATTCATAGCTTGCTCCTTCCTTCTACACATTTCAAAACTGCTTGCCTGACCTTTCACTTTCTCATGACACACTACAGTGCAGTTCCAAATCTCTTCTCCAATTAATCTGCACGGGGGCACAAGTAAAATACAAAGTTGGGAATTGGATTGCAATTTCTGTGTTATTACTACTGAGCAAAGGCCAGCAACCTCATGTTTCTTGCATTAGCTGGCCCCTGCTGTTTCACTTAAAATCCATTTGTTTGAAATGAACAGGTTATAGAAATTAGACTGAGAATTTTAAATATCTAGCTAAAATATATACAGTGATGAACTGCTCTGTTAAAAAGTATCCCCACTAAAAAAAAAAAAAAAAAAAA
>VXBN01007467.1:1297365-1316510 GCA_013397395.1 Sinosuthora webbiana | reverse complement strand
AAAAAAAAAAAAATCCTCTTTGACTATCTTCCTTCAAGTCTAAAAAAATATAGCTGAAAAGACTCAGAGACTCAGAGTGACAATACAGAGTAAGATAGTATATGTATTTTCTTAAAATTTGCCAGTGGAAGCAGGCAGGGTAACAACCAAATAGTCATCATTCATGAGAGTCCCTGGAGGCAAAACTTATAAAATATACAGGACATAATATCAAATCCTTTCCTGAAAAAAAAAAAAAAATCATTTCAGAAATTCCATTTACATTGGTTTTAGGGAAAAATCTTTTAAAAACACCAAAAATGAGATAACACTGAAAAATTTCTCCTGACACTGTTAATTATGTTTCTTTATTGGGTTGTTCCATGGACTGGAGGCATTTCACCATATAATGGAGTAATAAAAACCCAACTGCTAGCACCCAGGAATAAAATTCTACTGACTTTTTTTCACTGTTCTAAGACCCAGTAAAAACACTTCACACAATATTCTTCACACCTGAGAAGGATGTTGATGATTTTCACAAAAAGTAAGATACTGGAGTTTTATTTTGCATAACTATGTTTTCCAAGTACTGTACATCAACTGAACCTTTTAGAAAATAATGAGCTCAAATCTTATATCAGTAACAAAGTGGTAAATCAGTTCTAACTTATATTCATTTAATTCAGTTGAATTTTCAGGGAAAACCCAGGATAACCGAAGCAGTTTCTGGCTCACAGTTACCATCTGAGCTTTAAAGTCTATTCCTGGTTCCCTGCTTCCTCTACTTTTTCTTTTCTTTTTTTTTTTTTTTTAAGATCTCTGTGACTCCAGTTCAATGTGTCATCAGCAGGACCCCTCCATGTTTATAAAAAACTATATTAATTTTACTATTATAACACCCAATAATTGAATTCAATGGTGTGTTAAGGTCATTACATCAAAACTACTAGCTTGGCACTATCCAGAGTTCTGATTATAAAAATACTTGGGGAAAATTAATCTATGTGAGGGAAGAGGAACTTACGATAGGAGCTAGCTCATGAGTAACAAAGGGTTGTTTCAGCTCACTTCAACTCAGAAAAGCATTGCTTGGCTCTAGAAAGTTCCAGACGGTGCCTTTGCAGACACTGGGAAGATGATCAGGGTATGGCTGAAGTTGGAAGCAACCTCTGAAGGATTTCTGTCCAACCTTCCTGCTCAAGAAGGTTCCTTCAGAGCAGGCTGTGCAGAGCCATATAAAGTAGGAAAACACAGCCTACAAGAACATGGGCATTAAGAATCCCAGCTGCTTCATGCAGGATTGAGGGCACAGAGGCAACTACACTGGAGAATATCTTATTGGGGAGAAAACAGTAATGCTACCTTGTATTTATTTACTTGGAAACAATTGTTCATGGATGTACCAATGTTATGGAACACAGTTTTAGGCTGCCCCTATCACTGTATATATATTAAATTGCCTTTGGGGACAAATGAAAGAAAACCAGTAACAAACAATGATTAGTCCCTTTCTCTTTTTCTTTTATTTTTAAAAAATATCACAGAATGGACTTAAATAAAAAAAAAAAAATGGAAATTTTCATTAATTTGCCTTATTTCAAGAATAAAACAGAAAAAAATTCTTTATCCATGATTGTTTATGCAAACCAATTCTACAACTACCAAATTACCAAATACTTTCATGCTAAGAAATGTATTTCCTTAGCTCTCTGGTCAAACTGCTAAAACACCAGTATTCAGAAAATGCCCACTTTCATAGAACATTTGAAACAACTGTGTTTTCCTTTGGTAATTTGCAAATTATCAAATTGCAAGTGATGGACAGCTAGTGAAAGAACTGCTAAGAAAGAGAACTAATGCCTTTCCATATTTTTAAGAAATGATGGAGGGAGAATGACATTTTAAAATCATGCCTCACTCAACAACAAACTAATGAATCATAATTACATTAAGTTCTTCAAAGGTTTACCAGTTTAATTTTTTCTTAGGCTTTCTTTAGACTGACTACATCTAAGGACAATACAGAGAGTTATTTTTTTTTCGTTTTGGTTTATTATTCTGAATAATAGACACCTCATTCAGATAGTAAAGAATCAGTATTGACAACCTCTTAATTTTCAGAACCTTCAAGGGATTTACAAAGCCCTATTGGCTGCGTTTCACAGCTAATTGCAGCTCTATTTTCCTGCCTTCTGTTTTCAACATGGTGAAAGAAAACAGTCACAAAGTTATCTAGCATCCTAGTCAAGGAGCTGCATTCTTGAAAAGCACCAGAATTTGGAGAAGTGAATTAAAAGACAAAATTAGCTGTGCCTAGTTCCTAATTGCATATACCAGTTACTCATCTCATGGTTTTGGCTGAGCTTTTTTCACCCTTCTGCCTCAAGTTTTTATTGCTGTAAAATATGCATAACATTTCCTCATTGCTGTTTCTGGGACAGAGAATGCTAAAGTCGTGATGCCTACACAGTGCTTTGAATATGCAGAATGCTATGTAAATTTTCAGGGACTCAAAGAACTTCTGTATTTAGAACATTTTGAACTCTGAACTAAAACAGCTTCCTAGTGACAGGCTGATCAGGTGAACTTGTCACTTACAAAACTGCCCTTCTGTAAATTTAGGAAATGAAGGAAACAATTAGGGATCCCACAGTACTCAAATGCCTGGGAATTAATCTACTGATTTCAAATGGGAAAAGGGCCTAAAGTAACTGAAATCCTGCATATTTGAAAACCATTGTTTTAAATACTGGTTTCTTATCAAGACATGATGCTTATACAGCATTTTCCTAGTCAAACAGGCTAAATGAAAATAAATTGTGGGTAGGGAAAGGTGTATAAAATAATTTATTAATAAATTATTATTAAAGTATGCATCTACATTGATATAAATAGGAAATCAAAGCCTTTCCTGGACATAAGTATTTGTCTCAAAGGGATAGTGATTTATGTCAAAGATAATAAGCTGGTTATCAGGCTCAAATTAAACTTATCTTAATATTAAAACATGTATTTGACAGTTATGTGTTATTATTTTGTTCAACCAAACTGAATGCAGCAGGCAAGTGACTAAAAATTAGAATCGGAGAAAATATAATTTTTTAGATTTGCCACAGGCTGTTGGGGGAATCTTCATTTCACTACTTGATGGTATTTTTCTTTTCTGTTATCAGTATAATGGGAATACTGTTACTTATAGCCACCAAAGATAAAACCCCCAAAAAACTATTTATGATACAAAAAGACTTACAGGAAGTAAGTGGCACAGCCCATTGAAAAATTATATCCAAGCTGAAAACAAAAGGGACTTTTATTTCTGTTTACTGTCTGACCTTCTGCAGAGCACAGGAAATGATGAATAATGTAAAAAGGATTCATTGTCATAGGCAATTAATAGCAAACTTTGTCATTTGTTATGAAACTTTCATGACAAAAGAAGGAAGAGGGAGGAGAAAGAGATGAAGGGAAAAAGGAGACACCTATTGAATAAATTCTAAATATCAAAAGTAAACTACAGCTACTACAAGAGTACTCTGCAATGACATGATGTGCAGCATAATTATTGTAGAAAAGAAAACTGGAGGAATGTGAAGGACCAGGAATAAGCACATAAGCAAGTTTTGTCTCAGACATTCTGACTGTGGTGACAGAAAGGTTGTGATTAGAGGGGAGGGTCCTGTGGAGATGAGGCTGTGTTGTTCTGAGCCAACTTCCCTTTTCAGTTCCTGGGCTTGCAAGTCTGCCCTGAAAATCATGCCCAGTGTGCTTGTGCCTCGAGAAGGATAGAGTCCTAGGCACCACACTAAAAAGGATTCAGGGGCACACAGGCCCTACCCTTCACACTACTCATCTCCTGGAGTGCTCCAAAAGCTGACTGCACACAAATCATGCAAGAACAATATGGTGTGAATGGCATGAAAAAAATATTTTATGTAAGAAGTATGTAAATTAGAAATACCAGGTAAACTAGAAAAAGAAGTTGGTAGGTCCCGTGCGCTCCCTCTTTTTTGTCGTTCCCAGATGCAGACCATCCATGGTGGCAGGAAGGATCTAAGTAGTGGTGATCTTTTCTTCTCTCTTTCTCTTTTTTTCATCTTTATTCTCTCCTCTTCTGTTTCATCCTGGCAAGTGAGATTATCACATTCTCCCCCTTACTCCATGCCTGAACTTTTTGAGAGAGTAGGAAGCTTGTTAAAGTTTGCTCAAGAAGCTGAGAGCTTGTTGGCCAGCACCTCTACAGTTAAATAGGGCGCTAGTTGCTGGAGTTAATTGCACAATAAAGCCTAAGATTTCCCTGACAGGTGGACTGGTGTCTTTGTTCATCTGGATGAGAATTTATAACCATCATCACACTTCTGGATTGTGGCAATGCATTAAATACAAATTTGTGAATTTTTTTCTCTTAAAGCAGGAAAACAGGATTTTCAAGGTGCACACTGAAGAAAGAACATCTCTTTTGATTACCAATGCAAGAAACTTCACAAATATCAACTACATTTACTCTGAAGTAAAAAAGGGTTGTGTTGTCACTGAATGGATTTCCTCATTCTATTCTTAGAGATCAAAGCTGTCTAACAACAAAAATCCAAACAGAAAGCAAATCTCAAAATAAATCTAAGTTAAGTGGGAATGGTACTCACCTGTCAACTGTGCAAGTTTGTCCTCTCAATTAACAGTTGTGCTTATGAGCCAAAGAGAAATTATTGTATGTGCAGATGATTTGCTAACACTTGACAGTTCATTCACCTTCTTTATCAAGTACTCTAAAATTTTAAAAACCCCAAAAAACAAATACCAACTAACCAAACAAAAAACAAACACCTTTTCTGCCTTTGAAATCTTTTCTCTTTATTCTGCTCCTATGAGTGTCAGTAGTATCATTATCCTGACTATTGTTGCAGTGACAGGGATCACTATATCTATATCCTATGTATAGTACCTATATCCAGGATAAATTTCTTCCTATCTTCTGTGTTCCACTTGCAGAAAAGGTGACAAATATATTGCAAAGTATGCAATTATTAATGTATAATACAATCAATGTAAATTATATACTATATGTAAAATCAAGTATCAACACAAGGATTTAAATGTATGGGTTTGTGACTGTAAATAAATTATGGGGGAATCTGTCTACATCAGCAGTGTAACAGGCACAGGACTGACAAAATAGATGTGCACATAATTTTATATGTCATTCTATATCTCTATATATAAAAACAACCACACATTCTCCTTGTTATTTAAATGTTTCTGTACTAAAAAAAAAGGCATTCTTTGAATTTTCAACAAGAATAAAAATAATTCTTCTTATAACAAAGTTCCAAACTATGGGGCATTTCCTTCTCAAGATATTTTTTCCTATGTTTCTGTTCACAAAAATCTTGTCATTAACTAAGAAAACAAAACCATGATTTTATAACATATTTACATTCAAATTTCACTGTCCTATGACCTGACAGAAAATTTTATTCCTTGGTAAGGCTATCACAGATTTTCAGGAGGCAGACTTACTACATCTTTTAGGCACTGGTGTGTATTTTGTAAATGCATATATTGAATGTCTTTTCAGGTAGGGGAAGGTGCTGGCCAATTGGAGGACACACTGCTTCATGAAAACAATAAATTTTTATTCTTCAAAGGTTTTCATATTTATTTCGTGAAAGTGGACAGTAGCCTTTTACTAGTCTTACAAAATCTGCTGCACAAGAAATTGACATTTCAAAGGGTGTTTCTGCCCTTGGGAAAACATTTTTCTTCTCTCCTATTTCTATAATAAAATTTTTAAAAACTTTAGTAATAGTCTACTTCCTTGAATACAGGTCAACTTGATGTACATTAACTGAACAAATTATGTTCTTTTTTGAGCTTCTTTTTGGAACTGCTTATATTCCTCCCCCATTGCCTCAAATCAGATTAAAAAAAAAAAAAAAATGGTATTCTGTCCATATCTAAAGACTATAAAGGTCAGATATCGCACAAAAAAAGCATTATAAACCTTATAGAAAATAATGATCCAAGGTAGCACTTTAAAAAATTAATGAAAAAATAAAGAAATAAAATCCCAATGGAGAAAAAAAAAAAAGTAGTTTTGCTATGCATCATCAAGAGTTCCTAGGATATTCAGTGCAGAAAAAATCAGGTAATTTCAAATTTGTTAAGGTAAGTTTTGGGATGAGTTTGATACACCCACTCAACTCTCTATTCAGGGTTAACTTGTACAGAGAACTGTGTAGAAGAAAACTCTGACCTTCAGGACTATTTATGAAGAATATTTTTGAGGTTTGTTAACTGTCTGAATGCTTTGGGATTTTGTTGGGATGGTTACATATTTATTTCAAAACACAGGAAAATAATTATATTTAGCCATTTGATACAGCTTGTGCTGTTCTTCAGTTTCTCACACATCCCTGCAGTAAATTTTAAAACTGGTTGTGACTGAATATGAAGTCATGTTCATGCACGGAGTCCACTGTTTTTTACAAGGGGCAGCTGACTAAATTGATAAGTGTCTTAGAGATCACAGGAATTATGAGTTCTAGTCAAAGCCTGACAGTGGAGGTAGCATTTCCCTACTTTTTCTGCACAAATACACCAAATATGTAAAATGCTCTCAGTGCTTGAATTTAGTATTTGCAAATATATCGCATTAAATTTTGATGCAATTGCCAGCAATAAGAGGAATAGTTATTCCAGTGATTATTTTGTCTGTCCAGTTTTTGGTACCTCTTTCCCACAAGAGAGTTATGATCATCTGTTGAAGTGCTACTGATCAGTTTGAATAATACAGACAGGGAACACTATTCAGCATGCCAGGGAAAATAGTTTCATTCATCTATATAGTCCTCCCTGTCTAGCAAATTAAATAACATTTCTGCCATCCTTCCCCCTGGAACTTGCAGTGAGAGAAGATGCGGGTTGCTGAAAAGCAATGATGAATTGATTCATACACTTTCTACTCTGTCACAGTGACAGCATGAATCAAGCATAAATACAGGACATGGACCTTCTGCTTAGTGCTGATCTGCTCTAGAGTTGCAGCACTGTCTTTACAGTCAGTGCCCTCACTTCCTTCTGTGTCTGGGTTTAAGGCTGGAGGCGTGTTCAGAGTACAGGTGGAGCAATATGTTGAGTAACACTGCTTGAGATCCACTCAGTCTAATGGACTACTGCTCACTGGCAGCTAGAGATTTTCAGCCTCTTGCTAATATACAGAACATTAAAAAAAATCACCAAACAAACAGCACTCTTAGTAAAATCACAGGATTCAAAGTGCTTGTACTAAGATAGTTCATGGGCCAGAGTAGACCTTCCACTCTCTTCTAATATTGAGCCATGTTTTCAATGGGGAGTATTCAAATAATTTATGCATTTTGACAGGTTGTCAAACAGTTCCTTATACAGGCTTTTTCACTGATTAAATATTCTGTTTCTCTGCCCCTATGTCTGCATTCCCTCCCATTTGGTATTGTTTGAAAATTTTCAAAGATGAAAATAAATACCTAATAAAAAGACCATTTTTAGTTTATTCCACTCAGGAGGACAGTCTCCACAATTTTAAAATGTTGAGATTTCAGGATTTCAGTAGGAAATGACAAGCAGATAGAAAACACTCCAACCTGCAGGCTTGTACAGTACACAGAATCTTTGAAAAGACTGAACAGATTTGAAAGTAAATGTAGCAGGTTTGTCATCTTATAGGTGATACACCTCCTGTTGAGGTACATCTTGGATGGCAAATCTCACTAAAATATCATCTTCCAGCTGCAATATTACACCTCTGAAGGGCCAGGAATGCACTGCTAACAGAGGTCTACTGAAGCTCTGTTTCAACCGTTTCCCTGTTATTATTTTTCAAACCAAAGGGAGTAGGTGCTTACTAAAAGTCAAAAGGCAATAAGCCAATGGGGTCATGCAGTTAATCCAAATGAGCAACAGTGGGTCATTCCTACAGAACCTGCAGCAGAAGGAAAAAAAGGTCAGCAGTTTTAGATGTTCTGTTGTACGAGCTGTGTTGATAAGATTTTTTTTTTCTGCACAAGTTTGGCTTTGAGAATGTGTAAATACCAAAGGAAGACATTTCAGATGTGGGCTTCCTGACTGATCTGTAGCTGTCTGATATGGATTACCTCTAGAGAGTTGAAGCAAATAGCAACTAATAGGGTGCGTGTGGTTTGAGACCCGGTGCCACCTCTTCTCAGAGTCAGGGCAATGGATGATTTCTTCTCAGGTTACTGCAGGTTCTCCCACATATGGAAAAGTCAGTATATCAATAATCTGTGTGGAAAAGTGGACTAGTAGTGGCCCTTAATTTCACCTGCTGATAGTAAATTCCACAGATTCTTCAGAGAAACACATATCTCTGGACCACTGTAACACCTAAATCCCGATCTACTATAAAAGCCTGATAACTTGCTTATCACAAAACTTTTCATTATGACTCCAGTCTGAGATGCCTGTGAAGTCCTTAGTGGTTTTTTTTGTTTTGTTTTTTTGGTTTTTTTTTTGCACATTGTTTCATGTAAAAAATTTTAAAAAACCCCAAACATTTCTTCCAGCCATAGAATCACAATCTCCCTTGAACCAAAATCTCCAGTGTCATTTAGAATGGATAGATAGGAACTAAAAGTAGGGGACATATTCACATGGTTGAAGTATTGGCCTATATAAACCGGAAAGCATGTAAAGCTCCTCTGTGCCAGAGCAATTCTTCAGTACATTCTATGTATAAACTTCAATTTGGTCCAGAGATAGTCAGACTCAGTGACAAGCTTGCACTGGCTTAGTTGCCACAGCTGAAAGAGACTCTGCCATATTGTTGGGAGCAGTGGTCAGTCATCTTGGCTGTGACCAATGAAGAAAAACAAGCTCTTACTACACAGATATTGTAAGATCCTATGGGGTTGTTTTTTTTTTTTTTGCTTTTTGGTAGTTGTGGTGATTTCAATAACAGCTGGAATTTGAAAATAGAGAAGAACTACTTAGACTTTATTTACCTAAAACATACATTTATATCTAATGAATAACTCAAAGGTCATATACCTATTTCTGAATTTGATGGTATAAAACTGACATGTCTGGAAAATGTCCAAATTATTTAACAAACGATTGGTGAAAAAAAAAAAAAAAAGTGTAAAGTGAAATTCCACTTGCTTGTACTCCATTTGAACCTTGTTTATCCAGTGAAATGTTAAGGTAGACGACCCTTGCCCTCAGAACATCTCTATTTTTCCTGTAAGAGGACTTTGTAAACAGAAGACTTAAATGAGGTTTTAGGTAAAATGAAAGCAGCAACCCTTTGACAATCAGACTTATGACAGCGTTTAAGAGATTGGAAATCCTTGGGAATCTTAAGGTGTTATAAGTAATACATATATTTCAATACAGCAAATTGATTCCCACACAGAAAGTCTTCAGATATTTATAAAATAATGAGTCAGTTTACAGCTGGAGCAACAGAAGACAGAATAATTCTCACTCTTCTCATATTCTTTGTCCATGTTTACAGTGAGGACATGTAGGCTCAGAAAAGCTTACAATACTACTATACTCTAGGGAGTTACCCCTAATAAAATATTCTATTTGTATTTTTTTATCTCTCTGCTTATGTTTATTTTTAACATGTGATAATTCTTCCAAAAGAGGAGGAGAAAACTTCTTATTAAGGCAAAAATTTCACAGTGTAGCCAGTCATATTAAAAAAAATTCAGTACACTCAGTATTTAAACTAACATGACTATAAAAGAGCTTGTCCAAAATAAAAGAAGTTTTAGTTCTTCATAACCATGGCAATTATAACTGTAAAAAACCTATAGTAACTCTATTAAAAAAGATAATCAAAACAAAATGAATACTGTTGAGGAACCACCTGCAACCACTGCAACAATACAGTTTCTTCAAGGGAGAGAACATGAAAATAAATTTCCAGCCTACTCCAACACACCTTTGGCTCTTTAACTCCAAAAAAACACACGCTTGCCACCATCAGTGTTAAACTGCAGCAGTCTGTTATAAGAGTCCCCAAGGCAGAAATTTTACATATTATTCTGGAAACATTCTGATACACTGTAACTATTTTCAGATCAGGTACTTGTCAAGAGACTGGAAAAAAAAATTGACATGAAATGTGCACAGTAAAATCAGAGAGAAACAAGTAAAACAATGAAAAATAACACCATTTGTGAAGGCAGGAGAAAATGAAACTATCTCTAACAGTAGGAAATAGCTTTATTTCAACTGCAATTAGTTTGGATTAGATAGATTATTGCAATTAATAAGGTTGTGAAAATAAAGCTTCTTCAGCATTGTAAAAGTATGAGTTTTCACACACTGTTCTCGGGAATTAGAAAAGCTTAATTCTGAATTAAAAAATTGCTTTAGCAAGCCATTAGCTTTTTGTACTACATACAAACTGCACAAGCTTTAAGTAGCAGCATATGTTCTGATAACTACAAGATATTGGAAATCTATATTTAAGATTAATATTTGCATAAATATAAAACTTTCTATGGTTTGAGCACTTAATTTTTTAACTATGTAGTGACAAATATTATTAATTTCTGTGCATACTCATTGCAGTGGTTAAGTTCATGTTAAAACAGTTTAGAACTTGAAATTTGGCAAACTTGAATGAAAACTCCACCCAAGACGGTGTTAACCTCACTGTAGCTGGGATGACTGTAGAGAATCAAAGTAATTGACCCCTGATATTCAGCTTTGTGTAACAATTTTTTATTCTAGACACAGAATCAGCTAAACATATGCTTCATCCATAGGCTGTGTTACAAGGTACCATTGAGAATATTTCTTACTTCTCAAAATTTCAAAAGAAAGGCTTTTATGGAGAAAGTACATTTCAAAAGATATCTAAGTTTCTTACCGTACTGATAATTAAAACACTCTTTTTTTTTTTTTTTTTTTTTTAGAATTCACGTAAGTAATGTTATTGTATATGAAAATCAACACATGAAAATCAACACATATACCTAATGTTAGATTTACTGTGTCATGCTCCAAAATTGCATAAACGGGCACTTAGAGTGTATTTTTCATGCTATACTGTATACTATTAATTATATTCTGTACCAAGTCACCATGACTTGAGTATGAAAGACATTTAAAATTAAGTTATTAGGTTGAAGATGAGAGACCATTTCTTTCAAGTAGAGAAATTTCTGATAGAATACTTTTAGATGGTTTATTTCTTTACCATGTGTAGAAGAAATGGCAATATCTATCTTCGAGAAGGTGAAATCAGAGGATAGTTGTTATTGACAGACAGAAGAAGGCAAATTAATAATACAGATGGAATAAAATTAACATTTTACTGCAAAATTTCTAACGAAAGCAAGTAGAAATATTGCTGCCAGTTGCTAACAATGAAAGTAGGGTACAGAATATTAACAAGTTGAAATTCTTACTTGAGATGTGTTCTCTTATCTCCTACACACAACCAGTAAATTTGTTACAAATCAATCTTAGAGGATACAAAATTTAAGAAAAAAGAGACGAATTCCAATTTGTTAACAATATAAGGTTTCAGAACATTGTGCATTAAACGACTAGCTAGATGAATCAGATATTTCTAGATACTATTTTTAGTCATGTAGAATCAGTTAAATTAATTGTTTGACTATTGCATAATATGCTATTTCTGTCTTGGAGTTATATACAGCATGAAAAAAGTTACCCTGCCTTTTCTTTCCCAGCATATAGAGAAGAAAAAACCTGGTTTTTTGCTATTAGGGGATATTTTAAAATTGCCTTCAACTTTAATTTTGGTTGACATACATTCCAAACATGTAATTACATGATTGTTGTTCAATTCTCACAGAAGCATCTTTAAAAAAGATGTATACAAAAAATTGCTTTTTGAATGAGAAATTATCTTTTACACAAATTAGTTCACTGGAATAAAATTTTCTTGTTAAGTACTGATGCAGACAGCTTGTAGCAATAATTTTACCTGTTCTAGTCCAGAGGCTGTGCCAAAAAGCTAACTCTCCTCTTGACTACCTGTATGCCTCAGAATAGTTTAAAATTGCTACAAAAGACACGATCACTGCCTCAGATCTGGGCAAAAATTAATCAAGCAGCTGTAGATACAGCATCACCAAGTACAGAACAGTGC
The DNA here is from genome assembly GCA_013397395.1 of Sinosuthora webbiana. NCBI lineage: Eukaryota > Metazoa > Chordata > Aves > Passeriformes > Sylviidae > Sinosuthora > Sinosuthora webbiana. The sequence continues at coordinate 1,304,398 of VXBN01007467.1, read as the reverse complement.
CTTAAAGTGCAACTTGATTCAATAACTATTAACCTGTATATAGATAAAAAATATTTGTTAGTGATTATCCTGTTGTACAAATTTGGAAATGTCAATCATATAAATGATATTTTCAGACTTTACCCACACTTTCATTAGAATTTCGGAGATTATTTGGCTCATCTATGCATTATCATTCCCAGTAAACCTTTTGCATGAGTTCCAACTCTCAAAAATTGGAAAGTTTTTGGTGTTTGAATGATAAAGCTAATCTTGACAAGCCATCTGAATAATCAACTAATGAAGAATTTCTGAGCTTGATAAAAAGTGTGGGAAGATAACAGAAGAGCCCACCTCTGCATTTTCTTGATAGCTAGAAATGGAAAACCAAGTGTGGTGAAAAGATATGATATGAGAGGAAGATCTGTCAGAAATGTGAAATTTTAATCCATACAAGTACCAATGAAACTTGCACACTCTGAAGATAATGGTTATGCTGCCATTCAATTCTGCATAGTGGCTTTCTGCTTTGCTTAGTGTCCTTGAAGCAAAGATAATTGGTTTTTTACTCTCTTGTGAGCATAATGTGGTTTATGACTGCTCTCACACCATAGGGAGAACGCATCACACACTAATTGTATTGGCAAATCAGAATTAAATTGTGCTAACACTTTCAAGGCTAGTAACAGGTTTCATCTATTTATAAAGCTCTGTTGGTCTTATCTGTCCAAATATGGAATTTTCCTTGACCTGGAATATCATGTCAATAATTAAAATATAATAATCGGATGATGAATGAAGTTTATACAGTGTTTCAGTAATCTCATAAAAAAGAAGGATGTACATTTTCAGAACCTATTATGACCTCTTTGATGGGGACAATTTCTGTTTCACTACAGTATCTTGCAAGTTCTGTTTCATGGCAGTCTATTTTAAATAAATACATTATTTCTGAAAATAATGTCATGTAAGTTTTTGTATAATTTGATTTTAATTGGTAATATTGCAACTACTGGGCATTTTTTATTTGTTTATCAACTATTATTATTAAGTTAGTTATCCTACTCCTATTGTGTCTGTTACATACTGCAGAAGAATTAGGAAAAAGAGAAAATAATTATATGTTGTCCTTGATCTTCATAATGTAAAAGTGGTAGCTTTTTTTTATTCCCAGACTTGGATAAAAAAAAGGATCTTATGTATGTATTTATTTATTTATATTTAAACCATTGTTCTAACTTTATTGTGGATGAGATAAAGAAAGATCTCATTTGTAAAGCTATCTGTTCAGAAAAGCAAGCTGCAAGAACACAGATGCAATAAGGAATAGGATAAGTGCAGTATTGGTGTGGTTCAGAACACAAACACCCAGTTTAGGTTAAAGGTAGAACATAGGTATATTCTAGATAGTGAGAATAGAGGAACTTCACCTCAGCATGACAAAAGAGATTCTGGAAGCTCCTCAGATGCAAGTGAAAAAATCCCAACAATATTTCAAATTCAACATTTTAGGTTTGCTTTAATCACAGTCATTGGATAATGGACATATTTTATAATTTGTGAACAACTTAATTCTGAAAAATTCTCAAGAGAGCTCCAGTAACATGCTTTTCAGATTCTGATCCAACTGTCCAGACTGAGAAACTACATTGCTCAGAACCAGTTAAGTTCAAGCTCAAATGATGACATAAACTTGCTCCATTAAGGTAAAATTTAATTTAAGTGAAATGCATGTGCACTTTTGAATGCACTTTTATTTGGTACTAATATAGCTTGTACTAATCATATAGCTACATCTCCCCTCAAGCATAATGGAAGGGTTTTTTCCAACTGGAAGAGTAAAATTTTCTGTGTAATCACATTGAAGTTATATATACTTAAGTAAAAAAGAAAGAACCTCAATCTTCTACCACTGATAGTCTGCCTCAAGTAAACAACTACACTACAATGAATTCAACATTCTGTCATTTTGGTTTAGTAGCACTTCATGTATATTTTATTAATTCATCTCTCTGCACAGATGGTAGATAGACAGAATTTTAATTTCAGCCTATGTTACTTCCAGGTAGTGAATATATTGTAGATTAATTATTCCCTGTTGCTTGATCAGAAGTTAAATAACATGATTTTTTCCGAATTTTATGATCTTACCTTGCACTTATTGAGGCTCTATGGGATAAGGAACAGCAAAGAAATTATTTTCATAATGAGAACTCTTCTTGTCACCTTTAGCAGTGCTTCCAAACAGTGAAAAAACTTAATAGTAAGATGGATCACTGAAGCCATATACTCGGACAGGGACACATATCCTTTGATTATACTTTCTGAATGATTCTGAAAAATTTAATCAAGTCAAGATACTTTAAAATCTTAAAAAAAAAAAAAAACCAAAAAAAAACAAAAAAAAAAAAAAAAAAAAAAAAAAAAACAACCAAACAAAAAAAATCCTCTATTAAGCATCTCTGAGGGTTTCCAATCTCTTGGGTCATGTAGTGCAAATGTACATCTGATAAAGGAATATTAGAAGGATAACTCCATTTAATGAAAGCCAGATACCTGCAACTATTGTACTAGCAGACTAAAAAATAGATGATGTACAAAAAAGATAATATTTCAGCAGTAACAAAAGAAAGCCAATTGGAAATTAAAACTATTTTGAACTCTTGACAGCAGTAAGTGAACCAAACCAGTCCACCTTAAGGAAAAACAAAACAAAACAAAACAAAACAAAACAAACAAACAAACAAACAAACAAACAAAAACCCTTCCAAATAACACTTTCCAAGTAACACCTTCCAAGACCTCAAAGTTTACTACTACAGCAAGATTTGTACATTTGACAAAATTTGCTGTGATCTTGTGACTTCAGGTGTCAAAATTTGATGTAGAGAGAGAAGCAGTGTCTCATGTTGAAGAGGAAGTTGGAGGATTTTACAATGTTCAGATACCTGAAGTATCTCTAAATAAAAGGACAGCATGGTCTTCCAAGTATGACATAGGCTAGCTTCTTAATCTGCTATCTCAGTAAATGGCTGCAATGTGCTGTAAAGCCATTTCCTATTTGAACAATAAAAATGATCCAGGTCTTGCTCTTGGATTCTATTTCCAGACTCTCTCAAAATGCCTGTACTACAAAAAATAAGTTAAATAACTCTTTAATCCTTAGTTTTTTTGGTTAAAGTAAATATAGACTGAACAATTTGGTTTAGAGAGATATATAACAGCGACCTGAAAGATAAATTCCTTGCAGCCACCACAAACAAAAAAAAACCTCCCCTTGTTGAAGGATTTGAGAATTGTCTAAGTCCTTCTTCTTCACCTTCTGCTTCTTTCTTCTTCCTGGGCTTGGGTAGTTTCCTGTAATTGGGTGAAAAATGTCCACATTGCAGGCCTTGGGTGGTCATTATTGGGTCAGAAATGTAAATAATATAGATGTCACCCTCTTATTGGGTAATTAGTACTTAAATAACCTTGGAAAGAGTTAGAAGGGCTCCATTTTTACTTCATTTCTCTAACTTGCTAGTTAGAGTTCATGGCTTGTGAGTCTATAAATAGATAAAAATAATAAACTTCCAAGTCTGAAAACGAACTTCGACTCCCATGTATTAATCCGTATCCCGGCAGGGAAAAAGAAGCCAGAACCATCATACCCTCCAAAAACCCTCTGACTGCAGTGCTGCATGGAAATATCAGGTACACTACATAATAATGTATACTAATATCCAGCAAACATCCTAGTTTCTGCAGACCAAGAATCTTCATTCTAATCCAAGTTCCCATCTTCTGAGGAGCAAAGGAATTAAAGAAGTTAAAGTAGGCAGCTACTTTATTGCACTTGGGAACATTTGGGAACACTATCACAGCATCCTACAAAGAGGCGGCTGTGTTTCTGCATCATCCCGTGTTTTCCCTGTCACTAATTTGACATAGCCCATTTGCCACACAAACACAAGGAAGGAGAAGCACTGCCTCCCACCTTCACTGCAAGCACTAGTCGAGTGATGCAAGTGTCAGTGCCAGTTAGGCATCCACACATTGATTCTGTCCTTACTGAAGTCTGCTAAAAGCAGATTCATGACAGAATATCTGGTTTCTTGGTTTTTTCCTATCTTGTCTTGCTGTCTCTCTGTATCAGTCTCAGTGTGGTTAAAAGGTAACTTTTATGTACATGATTGTTAATGTTTTAAAAGATCAGAAGCCTGCTTTCAGCATTGAGGTATTTTTTATAAACAGTGATAAATAAAATCAACATGAACCTTTCCTTTCTTTCTGCTGCACAAAACTGGGAAAAATTCTGTCCTGATGTATTACTGTCAAAAACAATGCCTAAAGGAGTTATACAGCAGCATATTTGTTCTCTTCACACTTTTGCCTTAAAGTTCATGAGTACCAATATAGCTCAACTCTGTTAGCCTAGAAACATAAAACCTGAAAAGAATTAGGATTTTTATCATGACCTAAGAACTTTCGATGAAGGAAACTATAGAGCATAACATTTATAGAACAAGTCTGATCTGCAGTTACCATGTTGCAAAAAAACATATTTCTTTTTCTTATTCAGCTCAGTTGAACTTAAAGTATTGACAGAAACAATTTCTGCCAGGAAAGTAGAAAAGTTAATAAGGGGTGATATTGAATCTGTTTTGCTGCTTTTTTTTTTTTTTTCTCCTGGGTAATCCACATCTTACATTCTACAAAATGTAGTTGAAACTAAATAAATAAATTAAACCAACACGAAATGCCAGATTTTTTTTTTCCTGCTTGCTTTAAGCTCTATATACATAGAATAAAGCTAGAAGTAAAAGTCGTGCTGCAGAGCACTGTATTTTTTGGCCATAAATTTTAAGTACGTTGCACAGCCTGAGAGGAACACCAAAGCATTAAGATGTATTTAGACTGAAAAAAGTGTGGGTTTTGTAAGGATGAGGAGGAAATCAATCATGGCCTCACATTTTTTTAAAGGCTGGTTATGACATTACTGGACTAAAGTCCCCTAAAGGTGCATCACAGATAGCTGACATTTGCCACAGTGTCATCCTTTGTCAGTCTAGGTGGTAGCACCTTTTTCCTCTATATAGGTAAAAAACAAACAAACAAAAAAAAAAAAAAAACCCAAACCAGCAAAAAACACAGTTTCTTACAAAAGAGAACATGGAAACCCTTGCTACAGGAAAGAGTAAAACAACTTATGAGGGTGACATGATGGGAATCCTTCCCCTGTTAGCACAATCAGTCAGCCAACTTTGCTAAAAGGAATATACAAGCAATACCTAAAAGTCTTGCCATATTATACAACACGAAGATGTATTTGCAGTGCCGTACTTTAAAAGTGCAAGGTGTTATGTTTTTAAACATCTGGCCAATGCTGAGCTTTTATAAACTAAATATCTGATAGTTACCTAGGTCAATACAAAGACAACCTACAAGTAAATTTGGATTTTTATTCACACAGCAGTGTCAGAAAAGTTACCTGGCCTAAGCAAATCTATTTCTATGTGTATTAGATTACCAGAATAAAATGTGCTTTACTAGAATTTATAAAGCTTTTTTTTCCAGCAAAAGAAATACCTTTCACCCCTTCTTTTAGGGTCAAAAAATATAAGAGTAATATCATCTTCATGACAAAAAGAGAAGGAGGATAAAAGGCAAGGAAGGCAAAAAAAACACCACAAAAAAGAAAATATATTTATTACAAATCCGTGGTTATTCTTATTAGTGTTTACCCTTGATTTGCCTATGTCACTTTAAAAATAGTTAGTGCAGTATAGTTTATACATGAAACATCTTTCACTTATCTAAAAAAAGATAGAAATAATATTGATATCTTTTCAATAGGCAAAGTAGTAGAATCTTACGCAGCAACACCAAGCTTAAAATCCTGAATAATCTCTTCACTTGTCACTGTTAGTATTCTACTTGGAAATGTCTCATTGGACATAAGGTGATAAGAAGAAGAACTATTTTTCAATTCTTTTTCTGTTGGATTTATAGTATTTTCAATGAAAATGCTGGAATCTTTATTTTAGCTAGAACAGCCTACTACCAAGAGTTTGATATTCAAGGTATTTTTAAAAATTAAACAATATTGAAAGACCAGTTTTACGCTGGTGTAATTTTGTGGGGAAAATTGCATGCCTCTACTCGCTTTTTCTTGTAACTATGTACATACACAGTAGTTATTTCCTAGCCATTCCAGGCAGGTCCAATGCATGTAAATTAACTCAGGTCCATTTTACCAGTGAAGCAAAGCCAATTTGAGTTAGTTGAAGTGCCCTTCACTGAAGAGGAAAAAAATAGTATTACTCAGTTATGGCAATACAAATAGAAAGATTAAATAAAGAAACATAGTTTCAAAATGGAAATCAGAAGAAAGATAAAGTGGTGTTAGCAAATGTTTCAGCAAAAAAATGGAAGATGTAAGAAAGAAATTCAGAATATTGAGACTAGTGCAAGATGCAAATATTAACACTTATGAAAATAAAAACTCTACATAAATTCAAGTTACAGGAAAATGCAAGAGATTTTTTTGTTGTTGTTGTTTTGGGTTTTTTTTGTTTTTTTTTCAAATAATATTTTTTACCATTCTTTAACTTAAAATCACAACTTCAATTAGATGACCCAAAAATAATTTTTATCTGCCAGAGAAAAAAAAAAAAAAAAAAAAAAAAAAAAAAAAAAAAAAAAAAAAAANAAAAAAAAAAAAAATCAGTCTTCAGAACTTTATTTTAGGCTTGAAAATCCCAATAGAAATATTGATCCAGAAAGGGATCCTGAAGAGAGGAGTTTGGGCTGTAATATCTTAGTTGCTTATCTTCTGTGAAGTCAAACAGAGAGCTAATCTTTCAGGAAAATACTTTTATTGAGGAGTTATGAAATATGTTTTTTCTGACAAAAAATTCAAAATAAATTAGATGCATAATAATTATAAGCATATGAACTCCATATGGTTTTCCAAAGGAAAAAAGTCACTGAAATTCCCTACTGTGGGTACTCATAACTTTTTGGAAATTTTGGTTGATAATCACAGAACATTTTGTCAAAAGACAAATATATA